>PVNU02002082.1:0-58434 GCA_003013855.2 Liriodendron chinense
CTAAGAATCGGTTTGGCCCAGAGTATAGAGAAGGTGTTAAGGAGTTCATGGAATTTGCGAGATATCGAGCAGATTCAGGTAATAGAATTAGGTGTCCATGCCGAAAATGCAAGAACATGATTCACAAGACATTGGACAAAGTGGAAGATGATTTGTTCATAGTTGGGATTGACCAGGGTTACACTTGGTGGATTCATCATGGTGAAGACTTTCACCAAAGAGTTGAGGCCACTGAAGTCCTTGTTGACCCAATTGTGCGTAATGACGAGGATGAAGATGTTGACGATATGCAAGATATCATTGGGGATGTGTTAAGGGGAACAATTGCGGATACTGAATTTGCAGCGACAAGTACTAGCCAGGATATTCCTCCTATGGGTGATGCCGAATCAGAAAAGTTTAGTAGGTTGTTGAGGGATGCGCAACGTCCACTCTATCCGGGGTGTCGGAACTTCTCCAAGTTGAATTTCCTTACAAGGTTACTTCATTTAAAGACAATAAATCGTTGGAGTAACAAATCGTTCGACATGTTACTTGGCTTGTTGAAAGAAGTATTACCTGAAGGTGAGACATTGCCTAAGTCTCATTACGAGGCAAAATCGTTAATGCGAGACTTAGGCCTTGGTTACATCCTCATACATGCATGTATAAATGATTGTGTATTGTATTGGAAATAACATGAAAATGTTGAGGAGTGTCCACAATGTGAAGAGTCTAGGTGGAAATATGACGAAGTTAAGCGTAAGAAAATTCCACAAAAGGTGTTAAGGTACTTTCCATTGAAACCCAGATTACAAAGATTGTTTACGTCGAGCAAGACGGCTGAAGATATGAGGTGGAATAAGGAGAAACGCGTTCATGATGATAATACATTGAGGCATCCCGTTGACTCTGAAGCCTGGCAACATTTTGATAAGCAATATGACTGGTTTGCAGAGGATTCTCGCAATGTTCGGCTAGGTCTTGCAAGTGATGGTTTTAATCCATTGGTAATATGAGTAGCTCGTACAGTATGTGGCGAGTGATACTTATGCCCTACAATTTACCTCCTTGGTTGTGTATGAAGGAATCATTTTTTATGATGTTGTTGCTTATTCCTGGTCCCAAGTCACCGGGGAATGACATTGATGTGTATCTCCGACCGTTAGTAGATGAGTTAAACGAGTTGTGGAGTCAAGGTGTCCAGACGTATGACACTTTTGCAGAACAAACGTTTCGATTGCATGCAGTGGTCTTGTGGACAATAAATGACTTCCCTGCATATGGGAATTTGTTTGGGTGGAGCACGAAGGGAAAGTTGGCTTGTCCTACATGTAGTACTGAGACTTGTTCATTATCATTGAAGCATGGTAAGAAAACGTGTTATATGGGCCATCGTCGCTTCCTTCCGAGGGATCATAGTTGGCGCAGGAAGACGGTAATCTTTGATGGCAAACAAGATCATAGGCCACCACCGAAAGAACTATCTGCAGAAGATGTGTTACAACAACTGAGTAACATTGAAGAAGTTAGATTTGGTAAGGCACCGCACTTGAAGAAGAGAAAACGTACAGTATTGGAGTACAACTGGAGGAAGAAGAGCATTTTTTTTAGTTGCCTTATTGGAGTCATCTGAAATTATTTATACAACTTGGATGTCATGCATATTGAGAAGAATATATGTGACAATGTCTTTGGAACATTGATGAACATAGAGAAGAAAACAAAAGACAGTTTTAAGGCTCGATTGGATCTACAAGCAATGGGTTTAGGGAAAGAGTTGCACTTGCAACCACATGGAAATTCATATACTGTACCAGCAGCCTGCTACACATTGACAAAACTAGAGAAAAAATGTGTATGTGAATGGTTGAACAAGGTGAAATTTCCCGATGGGTATGCATCGAATATCTCTCGGCGCGTAAACATTACGGACTATAAGGTAACAGGAATGAAAAGTCATGACTGTCACGTCCTTCTGCAACGTCTACTACCGGTTGCGATTCGTGGATTCCTTAACAAGGATGTCAGTGCTACGCTGATTGAGTTGGGGATATTCTTTAAGGATTTGTGTTCAAAATCTTTGAATGTAGAGGTTATTAAACGACTGGAGAAGGATATTGTCGTAATCCTTTGCAAACTTGAAAGAATATTTTCACCTGCGTTTTTCGATGTCATGGTACACCTAGCGATTCACTTACCGCACGAAGCGAAACTTGCAGGCCCAGTACAATATCGTTGGATGTATCCAATCGAAAGGTGATAGAACAATGATCATAAATTTTTATTCATTCCATAAACTACGTATATCCATGTTTTCATGTCCTAAACATATTGATTTTGTGTACAGATACCTTCACACATTAAAATAATATGTGAGGAATAAGGCACGTCCAGAGGGATCCATTGCCGAGGCGTACATTGATAATGAGTGCCTAACATTTTGCTCCATGTATCTTCGTGGCATAGAGACTAGATTCAACCGAGAAGATCAGAATGCCGATGCAGGGCAGGAGCATGAACAAGGACTCATATCTGTATTCGCACATAACGTCCGTCCTTTAGGATCGCCGACGTTTCAGGATATGGACCCTCGGGATCAAGCGAAGGCGCGGTGGTATGTGTTGCATAACTGTGAAGAAATAGAGTCGTACTTGGAGTAAGTCTTCGCACATAATTGTATATCTACAGACAGTTTTAATCTCAAAATTTCTTGCTTACAACGTACCAATTGTGTATAGCGAACACATCGAGGAGATGAAGTCCCAATACCCTACAAATTATGATCGAATGCATCAGGATTTGTTTCCAGAATGGTTTGCAAAACGTGTAAGATTAATTTACCTTCTATCTCACCACACTTACAATATTGTTGTATTGCACAATATTTACACGTAATTTTAAATGCCTAAACGTACATTTATATTCTGTACGTGATGATAGATGAAGATGTTGCGCACTAGCAACTCTGCGGATGCGTCTGATGCACTCTACTCACTAGCATGTGGCCCTGATAGACGTGTATCTAGATATACAGGTTGTATTGTAAACGGGATTCGGTTCCACACTGAGGAGCGTGAGAAATATAGGACCACACAAAATAGTGGTGTGGTTGTGAAGGGAACACATGAGGAGGTCGAAATTGATTTTTATGGCGTTTTGACGGATATTATTGAGCTGAGTTATTGTATGAGAAAGCAGGTGTACTTATTTAAATGAGATTGGTGGGACATTGGAAATAAAAAGTTGGGAATACAGACTGATAATTACTTCACGAGCGTAAATTTATCTCGGAAGTGGTTTAAAGATGACCCATTTATCATAGCCGGCCAAGCCGAACAAGTATTCTACCTCGCTGACACCAAGTTAGGCGGCTCTTGGCACGTGGTGCAGAAAATAAAGCCCAGGAACATATTTGACGTTCCCGTAGTAAACGTTGAAGATAACGATGAAGGGAGTAATAGAACGTCGTCAGTTGAACAAGCATACCAAGAAGACGTGCCATCTTGGGATAGAGGGAATGATCCAAATGTTGATATTGATGTGGTGCAATTAAATAGAGATGATGTGCCACCTGATCATGTTGATGCCTCAATCATAAATGACATTGTTAGAGATGATAGCGCTTTCATCGATGACAACGTTGCAAACGATGAAGAGGAAATTCTGATCAGCGATAGTGATGGTGAAGAAGAAAGAGTCCTAAGCGATAATGATTCAGACGACGATTATTAAATGTATACAAGATTTACATGTAATTTTCAATTCGATTAATTTGATTATTACATGTATATATGTTTTACAAGTCATGATTTTTTTCCTGAATTGACTTGTTTATAATATACATTTACAGTTAAGTTACTTTCTGATCATGTCCTCTACAAACTGGAGTGTAGCGGAAGCAGGCAGCATACTTCATCAGCTGTTGCGGATGGACTTTCCGGCCCTATATTCTTCTGGTAGGGCCAGAGAGATACCCGGTCTGGTCGAGAAATGTAGGGAGGAAGATGATGACTTAGATGAAAGATTATACAATCTCAAAGAAATTTCGGACCTGATTGAGGAACGCGGAAAAATTCGTATGGAAGATGCGACATTATCACTTACACATCTGAATTGAGTCCCGAGAGATCAGATTTCTCCTATTGTGACTGGCATGTTGGCTGTAACAATGTCGAGTGCTTCATACAGCTTGACATATACATCTGCAGCGTACGATAACTTACGCAGGGAGTATTTCGGATAGTTGATCCGAAGTTGATTTGTATTACAATGAGATATATGTATTTAATATAGAATGACAATGTGTAATGGATTTTTCAACTTTTATATTCTGTTCACGGTTTTATTATATTCTTCTTGCATTATAGTGTAATGGTCTAATCATATTTTTATCATTTCTCTAAGCATAAGCACAAATTCACTCTACAATGATGTTCATAAACTTGCATTGACATTGTTTAAATTTATAAGTTTGTATTTCAGACATATTCAGTCATGGCACCAAGTGGGAGATCAGGTCGTTCGCGCACTGGATCTACCCCTTCCACCCGTGGTGCGACGCAGACAGCATCGACGTCGCACGGTGCATCACAGTCATCTGATCCTTCGGTTCAGCATACACCAGGCACTGCATGTAAGTCTAAACATTTATTTAGTGATTTCTGTTTATATTGTTACTTACATATATCTTTTCGCAACAGCATCTTCTACCAGCCGACGAGGACGTGGACCCACACGTGGGTTAGTTTTAGAGCGACTTACGCGTGAGGATAGGGTGGCGGTAGAGTTCCCACAGGACTGCCTTAGACCTGTTGGGGACAGTGTCAGACTGTTTACGTCTGAGGTCGGTGTCCTATGCCGATCTCTGATCCCCGCCACCACCCCCCGTTGGACTGACGTGACAGATGATGTGCGACAGCTCATCCGTCAGCGCCTTTAGGTAAAGTTTAGTGAATTGAAATTTTCTTTTGTGAAAGTTCATTTACGGTTAAATCCTATTGTTAATAAGTTTATTGCCTTAATTTATTATTTATGAAACTACAGGATAAATTTGAATTCGATTTGAATGTTCCCTACATTTCTCATGCCGTCGACCACATGTTAGAGAGCAGTTCAAGGAGTACCGCGGAGAGTTGCACCAGCGGTACAAGCGGTGCAGGACACACGATGAGGTCGTACTGTCCGCACCGCCACACGTTACTACAGACGACTGGCGGATACTCTGCGAGAGATTTTCGTCGGAGGCTTTTCAGGTAATATTTACATGTACGATATCTTACGGTAACAATTAAATTCGCAATTAAATTCGTAATTAATAGAAATGTATTTTGTATAATGTGTTCAGAAGAGGAATAGAATAAATTCTGCGAATAGGAAAAAGTTACAAGTGAACCACGTAGCTGGTTCAAAGTCATTTGTACGACATCGTTACGACATGGTAAGAAATTATTGATGATTATTAAGTTAATGTATTATTTTGATTGGCATTTATTATAAGTCATTTTTCCTTTCGATTGCGCAGCGAGATTCCGTCACCGGCCAGGAGCCTGGACCAGTAGACCTCTACGGAGGGACGCACTGTCAGCAGGCGACGGGATCTTGGGTTCATCCTAGAGCCAGTGAGCATTGGGTAAAAATCTTTACTTTGTAAAATTTAATTGCGCATTGATTGCTAATAATGTCATTCATGTCATTTTTTATGAAATTTCATATCTTTTCATTACAGGCGGCGATGGACACCATACGCAGTCAGCCCACTCCCGATGGTAGTCAGCGGAGTGAGCCAGAAATCCTGAGCAAGGTGCTTGGCACCCGTTCTGGATATGTGCGTGGGCTTGGCCATGGTGCCAAGCTCATGGCACAAACTAGAGCTGGCTCCAGTCGATCCGTAGCTGGTGAGAGCGCTCAACTCCGAGCTGATATCGCAGAGAGAGAGGTTCAGCAGCTACGGGTCGTCGTCGATGAGATTCGAGAGCAGCTGGAGAGGCAGAGAGAGGAGCAGAGGCGTAGGGAGGAGGAGGAGCAGAGGCGACTGGAGGAGGAGGAGAGGCGACGGGAAGAGCAGGAGAGGAGGATCGAGGAGTTGCGGCAGGAGCGGCAGGAGCATGAGCGATGGATGCAGGAGATGTTTCAGGCTCTCGCTGCACGCCTTGGCGCCGATGCCCCGCCATCTCCGCCTTCATCTTCCTGATTATTTTTTTTACTATACGACTTTTAACTTGTATGTATTTGTGTGTTGATGAATATTGTTTGTTTGTGGATGTAGAATGAATTATTTGTGTATGGATGGTGTAGTTTCTGTTTATTCGTATGTATGTGAATGTGAATAGCAGAAAAATGTATAGGTTTCTTTATAGGTGTATATCATGAATTTTCCTGATTTTTGAAAACAAATGAAACTGGGACAGAAAATACTATTACCGACGAAATTGTTCGTAGGTAAAAAAATAAAAAAAATTTTACCGACGAAATTTTTCGTCGGCAATAAAAGACGAAAAGTTTTACCGACGAAACATTTCGTTGGTGATAAACCCGGAAAAGTTTTGCCGACGAAATATTTCGTCGGTGATAACCCCGAAAAGGTTTTACCGACTGAAATATTTCGTCGGCAAAACCTTTACCGACGAACATTTTCGTTGGTTAAAGTTTTTTTAACCGACGTATCATTTTTATTTCCGACAAAAATTTATATGTTTTCCCAACGAATTTTTTCGTCGGTAATGGTTTTATTATTACCTACAAAAATTTGTTTCGTCGGTTAAAAACCTTTACCAACGGCCTTTCTGCGACGACGTTAGCCGCGAAAAATTTCGTCGGGAAAAAGATTTCCCAACGAAATTTTACTGATTCCCGACGAAATCATTCGTCGGTAAAAATGGAATTTCTTTTAGTGTGTAATCTTCTGATATTCATAGTGGATCACTTTGTGCCGTGGCTTTTTACCCGTAGAGGGGTTTTCCATGTAAAATTTAGAGTCACTTATGGTGAGTGCTTGTGTGTGATTGATTGCATCTTGTTTACTTGTTTGATTTCGCATTGCTTCACGCGTTCGGCGTTTCGTTTCCGCTGCTAGCTTTCCCAACAAGTGGTATCAAAGCTAAAGTTGGTGTGGAGTAGATTCGAATCTGAGACGAGAAGATAGGATCGAGCGCAAGGTTCGATATAGAGAAGTTCTCTAGGAAAAATAACTTTGCGCTATGGAAGGTGAAGATTGAATCCTTCTTGGTTCAGCAAGGGCTTGATGGAGCTCTTGGAAAGCGACCCGAGGCTATCAAAGACGATGAGTGGAGGAGGCTCGACAAGAAGGCAAGAACCTCAATCCTGTTAAACCTTACGGATGATGTTCTCTATCATGTCATGAAGGAGAAGACTGTGGCTGAAACGATGGCGAAGCTAGAGAAGGTTTATGCCAAGAAATCTCTAGGGAATCGCATGTACATGTTGATGTAGTTGTTCACCTTGAGGATGGCTGAGGGAAATGAGGTGGAGGACCACCTGAGCACATTCAATAGGCTGGTTTGCAAGTTGGTGGAGATCGATAAACCGATGAAAGATGAGTATCAAGCATGCATCCTATTGAATTCTCTTCCAGATTCATATGAGCCATTCAGGGACTCTGTGTGCGCAGGGAGGGAAACCATAAGCGTCGAGACCTTTATCTCAGCCCTCCGGTCAAAGGTGATGAGAAAGAAAAGCGATAACGTGGCTTCCCGTTATTCCTCAGAGGCACTGGTTATGAGGGGAAGAAGTTCTGAGCATGGAGGATATTCGAAATCGAGATCTAGGGCCAAAGGCAAAGGTAAGGCTAAGGTGAAGTGCTGGAATTGTGTCCAGGAGGGCCACATAAGAGGGGATTGTCAGAATCCCAGGTTGAGGCAAGAGAAGTATGGAAATTCTTCTCGAATGGAGCCAATACCTTAGAGGATGGTGGTGATTTTAATGAAGTTCTGACTATATCTAGCAACAGATCTCATGGTAGTGAGTGGATCCTTGATTCAGGGGCTTCATGTCACGTTTGTCCTGACTGGAGTTCATTCACGACATACAGGGAGTATGGTGAAGAATCGGTGTTTGTGGGCAATAGAGTCGCTCATAAGGTTGTGGGTATTGGTACTGTGCGCATCAGGATGTTCGATGGGGTCGAACGAGTCCTGAAGATGTGAAGCATGTTCCCAAGATGAAGATGAATGTGATTTCTCTTGGTGCACTCGAAGCGAAAGGGTACGTGTTTATCGGCCGCGATCATTGTTGTGAAGTGATGAAGGGGGCACTCGTGTGTATGAAGGCACCGAGGTGTGGCCATCTTTACATGTTG
The DNA here is from genome assembly GCA_003013855.2 of Liriodendron chinense. Lineage (NCBI taxonomy): Eukaryota > Viridiplantae > Streptophyta > Magnoliopsida > Magnoliales > Magnoliaceae > Liriodendron > Liriodendron chinense. The sequence continues at coordinate 8,297 of PVNU02002082.1, forward strand.
ATAGGAGCATAATTCAGGGTGGAGTTGCGGGTGAGGCAACAAGATCCACGGTTGCTCGTATGTGGCAAGTGCCCAAGGGCCACATGAGAAGAGCGGAAAAGGGCTGAATTTGTAAGGATAGGGTCGATGGTGGCATGAGAAGCGGTGGAGTTATGATTGAAGATGAGATGACGTTGCAAGGATGTGTTGATTCGACGTTTGAAGCCTTGGTGGAGATTGTTGGGATAAGTCTTCAAACTGTGCACGAATTGGGTGGTCCGACTGGCCAAACGGTGTGACCCAGATGCATGTGAAGAGACCCCCCCCCCCCCCCCCCCCCCCCCGTGGGTCCCATTGGAAATGTAAAGGTCTTCGTGGCATAGCCCACTTGAGACTATATCGGCCCCATACTTGGGCCTGCACATACAAAGTAGGCCGACAAAGTAGGTGTACGGCATGGATAAAAACATATGTATCAAAGGAAGGACCATGGTGGGCCCCGCCCAATGGTTGGATTGCAAATGTACTTCAGCAGTCTTAGGAAGTTTCAGTGGTAGGTAGTCAATCACCACCATTTCTAAGTGAAGCCCACTCAAATTGGGCCCCACGCGTCGATCAAGACGGGTGGCATGGTACACAATACCTCCATTAAGGTGGAACCCAAATATAGGGCCCATAGGAGGGGGTGATTAGGACCTTTTTTGAAATTCTTTTCGCCTACTTATATAATTCAACAAATCAAACTAAGTAAGCAAGAACACTTCGGCTTCCAAGCCTAAGTGGGTCCAATCACAAGACTAGGATATTGTTAAGCAATAAACAACCTAGTCTAAAGCATGCATAGGTAATCAAAAGATTTCACTAATCAAGCTCCTAACCTATGCAACCTATGTAGACTTATGAGAATGGATCAATGAGCTCAAGTCTACACAACTAGTGAAAGTACATCTTGTGTGTGGATGTGCCTAATTAGTGCCTAGCATACATTCCTATCAAGCATTCATAATTAGAAAATTAAACTAACAATGCTAAGATATCAATGTGCTCAATTCAATCACAAACACAAGCATGTATAGTGGTTCGACTTTAGGTCTACTCCACTCTCGGTTCAAGTACTCAACTCCTTTGAGCACACCGGCATTCACTATCGGAGGTTTTAAATGAGGTTCACCTCTCAACCTTTACACGGAGGTTTACCTCTCAACCATAACTGGAGTTTTGGACAAAGGGCTAACTCTCAACCCAAACGGAGTTTTGGACATAGGCTAACTCTTAACCCGACACACGTTTGCTCCCCTGTCGGAGGCTCCCCCTTGGAGACTTAGTTTAGGCCCAGCAAACAGGCCAAGGAACGGCTAACGTCCCTAGATCGAGTTTGACAAACAAACTCTAAATAGACTCTGAAAAAGGACAACCTTACTTGTCGGATGAGCCCCTTGTTTAGCGCCGATTCGGGTTGCTTGATCTCCGCTCTCCCGTACTTCAATCAGCTTCCCTTGCTCCCACGATCGTGTCAACGATGCGTCGTCAATGCCTCAGCTACACTCGATCAAACACCTTGCATGTGATGCCTTTGAGATGCCCAAGGTGATAGGAGGATGGTTGAATCTCCTACATGGGATATATAGCTTGTTATAACTAGGAGATTCACCTAGAGGGTCTTGTAGAGGTCTTGAACAAGAGATATGCCTATATGGTATAGTTTCTTACCTCTAGAATTGAGAGAGGAATCAAGTCATCTCTTAGTTTGCATTTGAATGCCCTCACTTGTGATTAAACACAAGGGATATGACTTGAAACTCCTCCTCTTTGAGGCCCTAAAAGATGTACAAAAGGTGTGGGTAATGGGCTCTCAAAAACCTCTCTCCAATGCCCAAAACCCGAGCTCCATATATATAGAAAATGAGTTCCAACGGTCAGAAAACGGGCAAAAAATGGCTTTGCCGACTAGTCCCGACCGGTCGGCCAAAGTGCCAAGCAAGACAGATAGTTCACTGTCTGATGGGGGCGCTGTCCGACCGGTCGTGATCGGTCGGACCAGCCTAGCCGACCGGTCAAGACCGGTCGGCCCAATGGCCTGCTTCTTGCTGTGTTTGGGCAGGGCCTCTCCGACTGGTCTTGACCGGTCGGCCAGGAGTCCACGACCGGTCATGACCGGTCGGACAGGCCTCGGTTCAGCCTGGCAGTTTGCTGACCCAACTTTTCACACCCCACTCCAAATGGCCAAGGTTTGGGTGATCATTTGGGACACCTAAGGCCAATCTAAGATGACTAAGGGTATTCCTAAGATGGTCAAGGTCATCAAAGAGGTTAGGGGTTAGGTTTTGGTCACAGTTAAAGCACATGAAGGCATCACTTTTACCTGTTCCTTCTTCCTTGATGCAGCAGGGCCACTTGAGTCTTCGGTCTTCGTCTTCATTGGGCTCAACCGATACTAGACTCACTGACGTAAGTGATTGACAAACAAGGTGCACTAGTATGCCACAGAAAAGTATACTAACAATCTCCCCATTTGTCAATTACTTACAAAAACCTAACCTACCAAAACAAATTACATGTTCAAGATATTACATTGGTAATGAATTAAATACAGGACTCTTGACATGCCTAAACTAAGCTGCTCCTCTTCAATTTGCTCCCCCATAACCTGTCAATCCCTGCATCACAAAACATAGCAAGCTAGTTTTGGTGGGATTTGAACTTTCTTCCCCTTTTTGTTAGCAATTGACAAACTATTCTCTCCCCCTTAATGATATATCGATAAGGTTAAGGTAAGAGTAGCTAGTATGTCGCAGTTATAACTATAAGCACATGATAACAAGGAGAGTAAATGGTACATGAACATAAAAACATGGAGCATGCTAAGGAACATGATTAATAAGAGAATGTAACTATCTAAGCATAGTTAATCATGCATAATTAGTCAAAGATATACATTTGCAATACAAGCACAAGGGCTTATAGCCCAATCAACCAACCTCCCCTATTGGTATATCAAGACCAATACTAAGCAAAGATTAGCATACAATGAAACATAAAACTCAAGATGATTAGCTAATCTAAGCAGTGAGATAGTCTAGCAGCAAATATATAAAATATAAGCAAGGTTAAACTACCAAATTTGGGCTAATGAGGCTTGACTCCTCTGATTTGCCCATAAGTACAAACATGAGGCTGAAATCCTCAGATTTTCCTAAAGATCCAAAGAGGCTAAATTCCTCAAATTCATCAATATGCTCAAAATGAGGCTTAATCCTCAGATATTTATTAGAGCTCAATATAGTCTCCTAAGGTCACCTAACCTAGATCACAACCCCCTTGGGTATGATAACTAAGACCCAACATGCTTGTTGGGAGGGAATTCATCTATCCTAGATTTTTCTCCCTTAGGTTCATTCCAAGTTGAAGAGCAATGTTCGGTAGGGGATATGACAATAGTTCCTACCCTAGTTATTGTTGACCTCAACTAATCATTTTACTTATAGTTCAACATGAGGCAACATAGATTCCCCTCTTGGGTAGACATGATGCTAGTGCTCCGATACTGGATCTTACTCTAGACGGTTAAGTCCTTAAAGAGCAACCCGCTCTGATACCAATTGAAATTGCGTCGGTAGTCTAACACGACACCCACGTATGTACGAAAGCTTAAAGAGCAACTAGAATTATGGCTAAACCTATACGAGGGGGTGATTAGGACCTTTTTTTAAATTCTTTTCGCTTACTTATATAATTCAACAAATCAAACTAAGTGTGCAAGTACACTTCGGCTTCCAAGCCTAAGTGGGTCCAATCACAAGACTAGCATATGGTTAAGCAATAAACAACCTAGTCTAAAGCATGCATAGGTAATCAAAAGATTTAACTAATCAAGCTTCTAACATATACAACCTATGTAGACTTATGAGAATGGATCAATGAGCTCAAGTTTACACAACTAGTGAAAGTACATCTTGTGTGTGGATGTCCCTAATTAGTGCCTAGCATACATTCCTATCAAGCATTCGTAATTAGACAATTAAACTAACAATGCTAAGATATCAATGTGCTCAATTTAATCATAAACACAAGCATGTATAGTGGTTCGACTTTGGGTGTACTCCACTCCCGGTTCAAGTACTCAACTCCTTTGAGCACACCGGCATTCACTATCGGAGGTTTTAAATGAGGTTCACCTCTCAACCTTTACACGGGGGGTTTACCAGTTTACCTCTCAACCATAACTAGAGTTTTGGAAAAGGGCTACCTCTCAACCAAAATGGAGTTTTGGACATAGGCTAACTCTCAACCCGACGCACGTTTGCTCCCATGTCAAAGGCTCCCCCTTGGAGACTTAGTTTAGGCCCGGCAAACGGGCCAAGGAACTGCTAACGTCCCTAGATCGAGTTTGACAAACAAACTCTAAATGGACTCTAAAAAAGGACAACCTTAATTGTCGGATGAGCCCCTTGTTTAGCGCCGATTCAGGTTGCTTGATCTCCGCTCTCCCGTGCTTCAATCATCTTCCCTTGCTCCCACGATCGTGTCGCCGAAGCGTTGCCAATGCCTCAGCTACACTCGATCAAACACCTTGCATGTGATGCCTTTGAGATGCCCAAGGTGATAGGAGGATGGTTGAATCTCCTACATGGGATATGTAGCTTGTTATAACTAGGAGATTCACCTAGAGGGTCTTGTAGAGGTCTTGAACAAGAGATATGCCTATATGGTATAGTGTCTTACCTCTAGAATTGAGAGAGGAATCAAGTCATCTCTTAATTTGCATTTGAATGCCCTCACTTGTGATTAAACACAATGGATATGACTTGAAACTCCTCCTTTTTGAGGCCCTAAAAGATGTACAAAAGGTGTGGGTAATGGGCTCTCAAAAACCTCTCTCCAATGCCCAAAAACCGAGCTCCATATATATAGAAAAGGAGTTCCAATGGTCAGAAAACAGGCAAAAAAGGGCTCTGCCGACCAGTCCCGACCGGTCCCGACCGGTCGGCCAAAGAGCCAAGCAAGACAGATAGTTCACTGTCTGATGGGGGGACTGTACGACCGGTCGTGACTGGTCAGACCAGCCTAGCCGACCGGTCCAGACCGATCGGCCCAATGACCTGCTTCTTGCTGTGTCTAGACAAGGCCTCTCCGATCAGTCTTGACCGGTCGGCCAGGAGTCCACGACCAGTCGTGACCGGTTGGACAGGCCTAGGTTCAGCCTGGCAGTTTGCTGACCCAACTTTTCACACCCCACTCCAAATGGCCAAGGTTTGGGTGCTCATTTGGGACACCTAGGGCCAATCTAAGATGACTAAGGGTATTCCTGAGATGGTCAAGGTCATCAAAGAGGTTAGGGGTTAGGTTTTGGTCAAGGTTAAGGCACATTAAGGCATCACTTTTACTTGTTCCTTCTTCCTTGATGCAGCAGGGCCACTTGAGTTTTCGGTCTTCGTCTTCATTGGGCTCAACCGATACTAGACTCACTGACATAAGTGATTGACAAACAAGGTGCACTAGTATGCCATAGAAAAGTATACTAACACATGCATCATGGTGGGACCTACGAGTGGGCCACCAGCTGGCCTCACGAGCCAGCGTTCGTGGACGCTGGTACGGCCAGCGTTAGAGACGCCTCTGGTTCTTCTTTCCTTTCTTTTTTTTGTTGTGTGGTTTTGATCGAGTGGGGCCCACATAAGGGTGATCTACTCCGTTCATTAGGTTCCCAATGAGCCCAATATTGGGTATGTAATTCGGTCTAGAAACATTAAGGTGGGCCAAAGATGGTCCAACACTAGGCACCATCCTCTTCACTGTTTCCTGTGGTGCGGTCCACTTAAGATTTGGATCGGCTTCATATTTGGGCCCTGGCCCTAAAATGATCTGGGAAAACAGATGGACGGCATGGATGGAACACAAACATCAAGGTGGGTCCCACGAGTGGGGACCCCATCACAGCGTCCACGTGATGCTGGACTGTTCCAGCGTCAAAACGTCCAGCGTCTGGACGTTCATTGATATTTTTTGTTGTTTTTCTTCTCTTTTTTTTTCTTACTTATATCAAGTGGGGCCCACATGAGTGTGATCCACTCCATTCATCATGTTTCTCAGCTCATCGGGGACCTAATGAGCCCAATATTGGGTATCTTACGAAGCCTAGAAACATCAAGGTGGCCCAAAGAAGTTTTAAACTGTAGGCATCATTACCTACACTGTTTTCTATGGTGTGGTCCACCTGAGATCTGGATCTTCTTCATTTTTGGCGTTCAGCCCTAAAAGGGGCTGGAGAAATAGACGAACAGTGTGGATTAATTCCATACATCAAGGTGGGTCCCACGAGTGGGGACCCACGGTCAACGCCCAAAAGGACTTTAGCCCAGTCGTTGCTGGGCAGCAGCGTCCTCTGGACGCTGTCTGTCCAGCGGCCAAGCCTTCCCTCTTTTTTTTATTTTAATATTATTATTATTATTATTATTATAAGTAGGTGGGGTCCATTCATGGATGATCCAATCCATCCATCTGATCATCCATCACCAGATGCCCCCCCCCCCCCCCCCCCCCCCCCCCCCCCCCCCCAAAAAAAAAAGAAAAGAAAAAGAAAATGAAAGGTGATTAAGAAAATGGGGAGTTTAGGTCCCCATTGCACTCACCTTAATGGTTGGACGGTAGGATTGGGTCGGGTTGACGATTGGACAATCCGGACGGTGATCGGGGTCCTCCAAGCTTGGATCTCCTCCTTCAATTCCCCTAACCTCTCTCTTTCTCTCTCTTGATCACTCAAATCTCTTCTTCTCTCTCTCTCTCTCAAATCTTTCTCTTTCTCTCTGCTTCCTCTCTCTCCTCTTGCAATTTGGAAATGAGAAGTCCTCCTCTCCCCTTACGTATGCATTTGTATGGGTAGAGAGGAGGGAGCATGGGGGTGATGATGATGATGATGGTGGTGGTGGTTAGCATGGGAGGGGGTATGGGAGGTATGAGTAGTGTTGACTTTTTTTTGTGAGAGTGGGATGGCGGATATGGTGTGTGTAGACTAGGGTGATGAGAGGGGTATGGGTGAGGGTGATGGTGATAGATTTGACATATTATTGGGATTTGTGCAAGTGGGGCCCACGCCACACGCGTGTTATGTGGCCCGCCTCGGATTACGTGAATGACACAACTTTCACACTGGGTATCGTAATGGGGGGTGCGGCGCGGCGTTGGAATCGCAGCACCTACGCGGTCGCCGGGGTATAGGTCTTGGGTCGATGCGGTACTCAAATAGGGTCGCTATCAAAGCTCGCTAATCTGGTCCATCTGGGACGTACCGGTACCGGAAAATAAACGTATGGAGGGCAAATAAGGGTACGGGTCTTACATCAGGTTTCTCCCAACCAAGGTGTTTTAAATCAGTTTCACTCTACTAGGGAGTTTGACAAGGTTCCTCCCAACGTATGATGAAGATTTTACTCGTTCATCTCTCAACCAAAATGTTTAAGGGATCCATCTTACCTATGAGTTTGAGAAGGTTCCTCCCAACCCTTCGATTCCAATCTAAGAACACCAAACTCTCTAAATGAGACTTGTCGAATGAGCCTTTTGTTTAATACCGCTTCAGGTTGCTTGATCTCCACTCTTCCATGCTTCAATCTGCTCCCATTATTTCCTAAATCGTGTTGCCGCTGCGTTGCCAATGCCTCAGCTCCATCGATCAATCACCTTGCTTGTGATGCTTTTGAGATGCCCAAGATGATAGGAGTTGGTGTGAATTCTCTATAACTAGTAGGAGTTGGTTGCTTAAAGAAATTCTATTTAAAAGGATCTTTAAAGAGGTTTAGACGAAGGCTCTACCTATGGTCAAGGTATCAAAAGATCTAAAGATCAAGAGAGAGCAAGTCCATCTTCATACGAGCTTTGAATGCTCCATCTTGTGATTAAACACAAGGAAGATGACTTGGAATGCTTAGGATCAGAGCCTAATGGTATTGGCAATGAGGGTGACATCGAATGCACTAAAATCTCTCTCCATACCCATAAAATCGAGCCCAACCTTTATATAAAGAAAGTTCCAACGACTGTCAACGGCTCTCTGCCGACTGGTCGCAAGGGGTCCACGGCCAGTCGATCATTGAGAAACGACCAATCGAATTAAGGCTTGGACAGAAAAATTATTATTTTCTTATTTTTGGCCTCTGTAGACTTGTTGGCGACTGGTTGGTCAGGCTAAACGACCTGTCAAATTAGCCCAGGGACACGCTGAATAATCAGTTTGGTTGATGTCCCATTTTAGTCCTCTGCCGATCGGTCGAGCGACCGGTCGAATTACCCCAAGGACAAACTGTTTCAGACAGTTTGTTACTGTCCCATCTGGGGCCTCTAACGACTGGTCAGCAGACACATGATTGCGTTGTTTGGTTTGATCGACTTGTTCTACAGCAACTCATACAACCCTTAAGGCCATTCTTTAGGTGATATTTTGGGATACCTAAAGCCAATCTAAGATGATTTCAAGTATGCTTGTTGGGTCAAGGTCATCTAAAGGTTTGGTTTTTTGTTTAGTTCAAGGTTTAAGGCTCACCAAGGCATCTCATTTACCTATTTCTTCTTCCTTAATGCAGCAAGTTCGCCTGAGTCTTCAGTCTTCATCTTCTCTAAGCTTAACCAACACCTAGACTCAAGACTGACGTAATTGACAAATAAGGTGCATTAGTATGCCACAGAAAAGTGCACTAACAATGTCCCCCTTTGTCAATTACGTAACAAAAACCTAACCTACCAAAACAAAATACATGAACTCAATTACATTAATATTTAAATGAAATACAACTTGAGACATGTATAAATTAAAAAGTTCTTTAGTTCTCTCCTATAATCTTTCAATCCTACGAAACATAGCAAACTTGTTTTCGTGGGACTTGATCTTTCTCCACCTTTTTGTCAGCAATTGACAAACTAATCTCTCCCCCTTAATGTTACATCAATTAAGGAAATAGAGAAGAGATTATAGTGTCGCAGTTTTAACTATAAGTACATACTAAGTATAGGGATGCATGAACATTAAAGCATGGAGCACATATAGAATATGATCAATAAGAAAATGTAACTATCTAAGTATAGTTGATTATACATAATTGGTCATTCTAAGATAAACATAAAAGCAAACGACCAAGGCATAGATTAGTATACATTAAGCATAAAAATCATCAAGATTAGCTAATTTAAGTAGGGTGATAGTTTAACATTAAGATATAGTAATAAAAAATAATGTTAAACTATCAATGGTGGGCTAATGAGGCTAAAATCCTTAAATATGCCCATAAACTCAAAAATGAGGTTGAAATCCTTAGATTTACTAATAGTATATATCCAGATTCAAAGAGTTTAAATTCCTCAAGTTTAACAATTAGCACAATATAAGGCTTATTCCTCAGGTTTTTATTTTTGAGCTCAAATTGACCTCCGTAAGGTCACCTAACCTAGTTCATAACCCCATTGGGTGTGAATTTTCTAGGACTCGGACTATGTTCGGGGGAGATTGTTTCTTTATTGAACGTATCTCCCTTAGGTGCACTCATAGTTGGAGATCTCTGTTCAGTAGGGGATATACCTATGTGAAGCCTATCTACATTAGCATTGTCATAATTCAACGTATTCTCTGTTTTCACATTTAGTTGGGCAATGAGCTTAATTAACTCCCTCATACGATTTGTCATTTTATGAGGAGATGAAAATCTTCTCATTTTCTCTAGTGATTTTTTATTAAGATTCTTCATGCATTGTGTCATTTTACCAGTCGCAACATATTTAAATATACGGTTTGGGACCGAGGTGGATTGGGGCCTTTTTGAATTCACACATTCAAATTTAAAGTGTCCAATGCCTCCAAATGAGTGGCATACGAGAGATGATTTAGATTTACTCCCCGAGGCATTAGAGTCTATATTAATCACTGAAGGAAATGAGGATGTTACACAAATATGACTATTAATCTCAAAACTCTCTTGTTCCGATACAAATTACCCAAAGAAATAGATTTTCCTTTTGGGTTTGAATACCCCTCTTGGGTAGACATATTGCTAAAGCTCAGGTAACAAATCTTACTCTAGATGGTTAAGTCATTGAAGAGTAACCAGCTCTGACACCAATTAAAATTGGGTTGGTAGTCTAACACGATACTATACGCATATACGCGGAAGCTTAGAGCAAAGCTTGCAGAACTATGACTAAGTCCTAGAGGGGGGGTGATTAGGACCATTTAAAAATCCTCTTTAAAAATCTCTTGCCTAATTAAACTAATTAGCAATTATAAACCAATCAAGCAAAAACACTTAGCTTCTAAGCATAAGTAGGTCCAATTATAAAGACCAACAAGAGATAAAGCAATTAAGCTACCTAGTCTAAGCATGCATAGATTATTAAATGATTTAACTATTTAAGTACTTAATCTGTGCAACCTATGTTGACTATATGATAATGGATCATATAAGCTCAAGTCTACATTACTTAGTGAAAGTACATCTTATGTATGAATATGCTTATCTAGTGCCTAGCATACATTTCTATCAAGCATTCATAATTAATCAATTAAATATACAATGCTAAGATAGCAATGTGCTCAAATACATCACAAATAATAGCATGTATAGTGGTTCAACTATGGGGTCTACTCCACTCCCAGTTCAAGTACTAATTCCTTGAGCACACAGGCATTCACTAGGGAATTTAAATCAGGTTCTTCCCAACTTAAGTGTTTTAAATCGATTCCACCCTATCGGGAAATTTGACAAAGTTCCTCCCAACATATAACGGAGATTTTACTGGTTCATCTCTTAATCAAGATGTTTAAGGGATCCATCATACCCAGGAGTTTAACAAGGTTCTTCCTAACCCTTCGTTTTCAATCCAAGAATTTAGCGTATATCACCGCCAGAGGCTCCCCTTGAAAACTTAATTGATTTCGTAAGTCCAAACTCTCACACTCAATCCTCTGCGAGGAAGAAGTGCAATCGGACGCTCTAAATGACACTTACTTGTCGGATGAGCCTCTTGTTTAGCGTTGCTTCGGGTTGCTTGATCTCTGCTCTCTAGTGCTTCAATCATCTCCCCTTGCTTCCCCGATCGTGTTGCCACTACGTTGGCAATGCCTCAGCTCCACCGATCAATCACCTTGCTTGTGATGCTCTTGAGATACCCAAGGTGATAAGATATAGTGTGAATTCTCTACAACCAGTAGGAGTTGGTTGCATAGAGGGATTCCATCTAAAAGGATTTTTGGAGAGGTTTAGATGAAGGTTCTACCTATGGTTAAGGTGTCTAAACATCTAAAGATCAAGAGAGGGAAAGTTCATCTTCATATGAGCTTTGAATGCTCCATCTTGCGATAAGCATAATAAAGATGATTTGGAATGCTTAGCATTAGAGCCTAATGATATGGAAAATGAGGATGACTTATAATGCACTAAAATATCTCTCCATACCCTCAAAGTCAAGCTCGACGTTTATATAAAGAAAGCTCCAATGGTTATAAAACGTCTGCCAATGGCTCTCTGCCAACTGGTCGGACGACCTGTCGCAGGGGGTCCACCATCGGTTGATTGTTGAGAGACGACCGGTTGAATTAAGGCTTGGACAAGAAAATTGTTGTTATCCTATTTTTGGCCTCTACTGATCGGTCGATTAGGCCAGATGACCGTTCAAAATAGCCAAGGGATATGTTGAATAATCATTTTGATTGTTGTCCCATTTTAGGCCTTTACCAACTGGTTGGACGATTGGTCAGACAGACTTGACGATCGGTCAAGCGACTAGTCAAATTACCCCAGGGACGAGCTGTTTCAGACAGTTTGTTGCTGTCCCATTTTGGGGCCTCTAACGACCGATCGGCCAGGGTTTGCAACCAGTCGGCAGACACATGAGTTGTGTTATTTAGTTTGGCTTGGTTTACAGTAGCTCATGCAACCTTTAAGGCCATTCTTTGGAGATCTTTTGGGACACCTAAGGCCAATCTAAGATGACTGCAAGTATGCCTATTTGGTCAAGGTCATTTAGAGGTCTGGATTTTAGTTTGGTTCAAGGTCCAAGGCTCACCAAGGCATCTCATTTACCTCTTTCTTCTTCCTTGATGTAACAGGTCCGCTTGAGTCTTCGGTCTTCATCTTCTTTAAGCTCAACCGACACCTAGACTCAAGACCTACATAATTGACAAATAAGGTACACTAGTATATCACAGAAAAGTGCACTAACAACCTCTCCGTTTGTCAATTATGTAACAAAAACCTAACCTACCAAAACAAAATACATTAACTCGATTACGTTGATATTTAAATGAAATACAACTCGAGACATGTACAAACTAAGCAGCTCCTCTTCAATTGCTCCCTCATAACCTGTCAATCCTATAAGACATAGCAAACTTGTTTTGGTGGGACTTGATTTTTCTCCCCTCTTTGTCAGCAATTAACAACTTAATCTTTTCCCCTTAATAATACATCAATTAAGAAAATAGAGAAGAGACTAGAGTGTTGCAATTTTAACTATAAGCACATACTAACTAAAGAGAGTATAGGGCTGCATGAACATTAAAATGTTTATGTTGGAACACTATAAAATGTCGTGAAAATCATTATCATGTTAGAACACTATAAAATGTGTATGTTTTATGGATTGATATTACGTGATGGTACATAGACTATGGCTTGTGAGCATATAGATTATCAGTTACGCCCTCTAATGCGGAATCTAGATTGAGAGAATTCGGGTGCTGAATCCCAGGCATGACAATTTACTCTGAGGTTTGACGAGTCAAATTTGATTTGCAATCTAATGGGAAAGTTCTATGTCCTAGATGTCGGAAGGAAACTGGGAATTATTATTCATGGGAGGAATGCAGATGCAGGCGGACTACTACATGAGTGCAACTATTGTTCATGAAAGCAGTACTGTGACGCTCTGAAAGCGTGGTCTTGTTGGTGTACTACGATTAGGGTGTCACGAATGCATGCTGGCCATCACTAGAAAGTGTCATGCCTAGTTACTTTGGCTCAGTTGGGCCACCACATCACAACATTGCCTTGCACTCCTTCTAGCATACATTTCGAAGGCTTCCGGTTTTTGAGTTGACTCTTTGATCTAAAAGCTTTGGGGGTGAATGTTAACACTGACATTAATGCTAGTGGAGTTTCAAAAGCAAATCATCTTCTCAGCATTTCTTCAGTTCATAGTCAGTCTGGTGGTACTAATATTGGCGATTCACATCTTCCTACATGGTAGTCCGGCTTGGATGTTGTTGACTCCAGTGCAACTACATGGATTGTAGTTATGGTGGTAGCTTTTTTGTTTCTTGTCGTGGTGCGGGTAATCTTTCTATCCACTAGTTTGTCTTTTCGTAGGTATTATCTCTATTTTGGACATATGCCTGTGGGTACTGTGATAGATGATGCATAGGCAATATACATGTGCCTGTGAATTTAGTGACGTGTTGCATTTTGGTTGATGATACCACGTGATACATTTAGGACATGCCCTTTCATGACAACTTGTTGATGGTTTTTAAAAAAGTTTAAAGACTTAATAAGTTGTTATTATCTTGTTAGTATCCTAACATGTGTTTTTTGTTTACATTTTTAGCTTCTCTGCCTCTATTCCCACAATACATTATTTTGTCTCAACTAAACCGTAATAGTTCTATACCATCACCAACAAATGTCTAGGCTCATTACAAGTTCAAACAAACGGTCCACCAAACGACCGAACAGACCTGTAGTATTAATTGCTTCCATTTGGATTGAGTCTTTATCAGGGAGGTTATGTTGGCTGACTGCTTTTTCATGTAACACAATAAATCATAACTTTGAACATGCGGGCATTCAAACAGTGGATTTACAGTATGTGGAGTGTGGTAGTCAAGTTTTTGCTTGATACGACGTTTTTAAGGTGTTGAATGCGAAAGTCGCCCAAACGCATGATTTGTCTTACGTAGGAAAAGGCATGGTATTTACTCTATCATTCAACAGGCAGGCGGTGTAATCAAAATTCACTAACATTCATTGTCAGTTTTAGTCGTAAATAATGATGACTTATGTTCATTACCTAAATGAGGTACATGTCTATCTAAATAGGCTCTTATTGAAAAATAGCTCATTTGCTGCTATTAAAAAAATAATAATAATAATTATAGGAGTGTATCCGAACAAGCACTAGTGCAATCAAAACTAACTCCAAAATAATACTAACATGCATTATATAACCACATGATTTGGGGCCGCTTGTATGTTATTTTGACCATCCCCCATCGACTGAATGGGACCTGCAACTATCGTCTTGCCTAAAGCCAATTCGATTCAGTTTTGGTGAGACCGTGATTTATCACATAAACATTGGGTGGGTCATAAGCTAGATATTGCTATTACAAAGCAAACATGTAGCAAAATAATGAGGGTTTCCGACGAGGATTTCATCTCCGAACGCTAGTTTTATCTGTGCGTCCAAATAAGGCCTTAGTTTGCTTTATTCAAGAGTGAGAAGAGGGACTGTAAACTTTTTTGGATTCATTCTACTTTGATTTTTCCTTTGATGGTGTATCTTCCAAACGCAGTGCATTTGCAACCAATTCAAGTGTATGAAACCCTTTTTTGTTACTTTGTTACTTTTTTCATTTTTCTGAAGTGAAATGATTCCCCATGATTTTCAAGTTGAATTTTTGAATATTCCCTCCTACATCAAAATCTGCCTCATTCTCCTTATTAGATCCAACCATAACTTAGTAACCATTTCCAAACAATTGATCTTGGGGTTGTCCATACTTTTACCATGTGGGGCCCATTCCCATCATGGGATGGACCATGCACAAAATCTCACTGTTAGACCATCCTTATTGGGATTGTAATCCTCTACCACATGAATTGTTTTATGAGTGTAAATCATCTGAGCTCTCTAGGCCCACTGATTGTTTGTGTGACACCAACTTCATTGTTCTTCAATATTAGGCCATGGGGCCAAGCATCAGCTCATATCCACAACTCAGGGAGGCCACACTGCAGGAGCAACAGGGAGGGAACACCAGCTGTGTGGGATCCACCGTGAGAGCATACATCCCATGCATGGGGGTGGATTTAGGTGCGGCCGAGCCTCATCCAAGATGGTGTGGCCCTAACCGTGGGGCGCATTTTGATGTATGTATTTTATATCCACCTGTCCATCTATTTTGCCAATTCACTTTAGGGTATGAGCCCAAAAATGTAATCGTGACATGAACGCCCCACCATTAAAAAGTACCTAGGGCCTACTGTAATGTTTATTGTCATCCAACCAATTGATAAGGTGACACAAACATGGATGAAGGATAAAAACAAATATCAGCTTGATCCAAAACTTCCTGGCTCACAATAAGTTTTTAATGGTCAATCAATACCATTTCCTGTGATATGATACACCTGAGATTTGGATCTATTTCATTTTTGGTCTCATGACCTAGAATGTTCTGGCAAAACAGATGGACGGAGTGGATATTGAATACATGCATCTAGGTGGGCTCTACGGCAAGGGCCGCATCGTCTTGGATGAGGTCAGGGCGCACCTAACCTACTCCCATATCCCATCATCTCGGTCATCAGGTGAGCCTAACTAAGATTAACTGACACTTAAAATATCCACCGGATCCAAAATTCACAAAGTCCACATCATTTGAGCTCAGAGACTTTACAAGTGATTCCACATTGTTCAGAGTTGGCCAGCCAGCCTGAGTTTTGGACTGGACTGGTTTTAGACCCGCAGTGAACACGAGAAGATACACCAGATGGACGGAGTGGATTTCGCGCAAACGTACATACGTGCACACAAACCCAAGTATAATGAAAATGTCCACTGATCAGACCGTCAGGATCATCCCATGGGAGAATATTTCAGACCATGGCCCACCCATTATTAGTGGGCTTCTCACTTTCCTAACATTTCTTTTATTTTAAAGATTTTAAAATATGTTTTGATAATTTTAACGATGTTACCATTGCTCAAGGAATGAATTTTGTGGCCGTTGGTCACCTTGAATTAACATAAAAAAAAATGTCAGTATTTTGAGATTAAAAATATTATAATTTCAAATATTTTATTATCTTTTCATCCACACTATCAGAAACAGCAGATCCTGTTTCCACCTCTGCCCCATGATGTTTTGAAATTGTTTTTAAATCCACCCATGCTGCCAAAGAGTTCAAATTGCGTCCGTCGCGACTCAACATTTCGTTTCTGTAGCCACACTCTGGGGCATGCATGCTAAGATGGTCCAACGTTCTGAACCGTCCATGCTCTTTTTATTGCCATTAATAACCAACTCTCTAATAATCACTCTTCAGTGACGATCCCAAACGTTGATTTTTAGTGTTGAACACGATCCGTTGGAAATCTTCTCTACATAGTTCTAAATTCATCTGCAAACAGAGATAGCCACAATCATCGGTTTCGATCAGAGGATCACTCAGCATGTGGGCCCCAATGGGGTTGTCAAGGGATGGGATTTGGGTGGACACTGCTATACATATCCGGATCCGATTAAAGGAATCGGATATTGGGTAGAAGGATTCAAGTATCCGATCGGGTCCTCTGGGGTCTTTTTTTATCCAACACCTGAGATCGGATCTAGAATGATACCCCAGTGTGGAGGTGGATCCAGATTCTGATCTACGTAATTATAGCTTTTGTAAGATATTAGATAGGGGAATGCTAACTTTAGCCTTTACAGCGACATCACAATGTTTCCAGAGCTTTTAATTGACTTTTGGATGGCTAACCATCGATCGAAATTAATTACGCCGATTGGATGATCCCTACCCTTGGATGTGGCCCTTTTATCATCAACCTCTTTTTATCTTCTTCTTCTTTTAGTTTTAGATGGGTCATCGGATCGGATGGCTAGCAGCATCAAACGGTGGAATCTATTGAATAGGACGTGGATTGTCAGAGGATGTGGCTGGAAGTTCCTGTGCTCGGAATCTAAGTGGGGCCATTAATGTTTATGAGAAATCCACCCAGTCCAAATTAAGGTGAATCCAAAAATTAAGTAGGCCATACGACAGGAAATAGTAGGGATTAAAGACCACGGTTGAAATATTCATAAGGCCATGGAAGATTTTGTATCAGGCTGAGTTGTCGTGTTTTCAGTTCATCCCAGTGGGATGACGTTATGAATTTTTAACTGGGATATAAAATTTGAAGTAGACCCAAGACGGTTTAAAAAGTAGCCATTTCCTTCCTCATTTTTGTCTTTTGGTGCGGCCTACTTTGGTCCTCATCCTTGCCTCAACGGTACACTCCCTTAAAGTCTCAACACGAGCTCTAATGTTTGAAGACCCATAAGTGATGAAATCTAACTATGACGTGAGTGTTGGGGGTGTGTGTTAAATAATAATAAAAAAAAGATCTATCTCATCTTTGATCTCATGTCCATGGGGCCCACTTGATGTATGTACTATGTATACATGTCGGCATTATATGAAAAAAGAAGCAAATTCAATTATTAGGTGGACCATACCATAAGAAACAGTGGTGATTGACCATTAATGGACAACAAAAGTTTTAGATCAATATGATATTTATTTTTTCCCTTCATCTAGTCTTATACGACCTTATCAACAGATTGGTTGGTAAATAAACACTACGTAAATATTAAGGTGCAGCCTAAGATGATTTTAATGGTAGGATGGTTAATCACCACTGTTTCTTATAGTATGGTCCACCTGATAATTGGATCTGCTTCATTTTTACATTAATACCCTAAAATGATCTGAAAAAGTGGATGAACGGCACGGATACATAATACATACATCAAGGTGGCCCCCACACAAGGGCTGCACCGTCCTGGGTGAGGCCCAGGTCTAACCCCCCTAACTTCCGAGCACAAGAACTTCTGTGACAATCCAGGTGCTGAATGGATGCTTTAAGTCTATCTTGCTTTCCTGTAGATCTTGATTGTCCAAATTTTCATGCTAGAGCCAAGAGAACGGACACGATGACCAGACTGGTGTATCTTTTGCGGGCCCGGCTTCTGTGGATCCCCGGATCCACCGAGGTGGGTGTATCCCTGACTGAGGAGACCATATTGATGTATGTCCCTTACATCCACACCGTCCATCCGGTTTGAAAGCTCATTTTAAAAACAAACCATAAAATGAAGTTGATACAAATCTCAGGTGGACCACACCACAGGAAACAGTGGTGATTGCATACCCATCATTAAGAACTTCTTGGGGGCCACCAGAATGTTTATTTGCCATCGAACCTATTGATAAGGTCACAAAGACCTGGACGAAGGGAACACACAAATATCAGTTTGATCCAAAACTTTTGTGGCCCATAAAAAGTTTTTAACAGTCAATAACCACTGTTTCCTGTGGTATGGTCCACTTAACATTTGGATCTGCTTCATTTTTGTGATCATACCTTAAATTGAGCTGTCAAAAACGGATGGACGTTGTGGATGGAAGTTACATAAATCAAGGTGGGCCCCACAGTAAGGGATCCATCAAAGGCGGCATGCTCCCAATGGATTAATTGACCGGACCATTTCCATTGACCATCCCACATGTCACTTAAAAGCTCTGAGGACGTAGATAGCACAATCAGAGGTCAGAGCATTCCCCTTAGAAGCCAGTACAATTAATTAATGGTCCTCTTCTAGTGTTACCACTAACAACATAGCTTATATTCGTACTGGGACCCATGTGATGCATGTATGACATCCAACCTGTCCATCCGATGCATCAGTGCATGTTACCTCCAGGACTTAAAAATCAGACTACTCCATGAATTCAGTGGGCCACACTATTGGGAACAAGTTGAGAGGGATGCCTACCCTTGATTTATATTGGGAGCTCACCATATTGGTTTTTTTGTGAAATCTGAGCCATTCATATCTTTCATCTACAAGGGATGACGGATTTGATAATAATAAAAAAAAAAAAAAAAAAAAAAAAAAAAAACAGGCCGATTTTTAAAGCAGGTAGGCTCTGGTGCAGATCATGGGTGGATGTTTCCCCACAGGATCATAAATCACATGGGCCTCACATCATCTAGGTACCACCATAAGCCTACAGTTGTACTAGGACTACGCAATCACACCCATTTAAATAAAAGTGGAAGAATCGGTCCAGTTGGGACACAGATTGCATGGTGTCGACCCAGCCAGCACGGAACTTTGTGGTAACTAAATTTGGCAGGATTTGATTGCGTAATGTACTGTTGTGAGAAATAAAGGCTCTCCGATTAGGTACTACCCTTGTCTAGATTGGTGGAGAGCATAGTGTCATGGGAAACTCTACATTTGCTGATGTGGTGGGTCTCCTTTGACACCTGGCTCTTCACCAATTCTCACATGCCACGTATTCGCCTATCCTAACTCCTCTAACACCCAGCTCTCCAACAATTACTGATGTTACGTCAAAGCTCAAGACAAGTAGGGGTAGTACTTAATCTAAGCTCCAGATAAATCCTGTTAAGCTGGTTTAAAAGTTGTTAGGTTGAGAATGTAATTGACCATGCCCTATCTTTTACAACAACAAGTGTTCTAATCAAATCCCACCATGTGGGGTCACCATAGAAGTCCATGGTGGAACATGCAAGCGGCATCACATTTGCTTGCACCAAATAACATGAAATTCTGCCATCAAGTGCAACCAAACGCACTCTAAACTAGGGAATCATGTGCAAAGGCATCCGTGAGGACGTACTTGAGTTGGTACTATGCAGGAAGTTCCTTGTGGGAGAAGCTAGGTGGGGCCTACCATGAAGTTTGTGAGAAATCTACCCCATCTAGCCATTTTGGGAACTCATTGTAGAATATGTAACAAAAAATGAGGTGGATCCAAAACTCAAGTGGGCAACACCAGAGGAAACAATGGAGATTGAACGAACACCAATGAAACATCGGTAGGGCTACAAAACTTTTGTATGGGACTTAAATTTTATAGATTTTCAGTTCATCCCATGGAGATTACCTTATAAACGTATTGGATGGCATATAAGCATCAAGGTGGAGCTCAGATAAATGTTTCAATACTAGGCATTTCTTTCCCCAATTTTCTCTCTAGTACAGCCACCTTGAATTTAAGATCCACCTAGTTTTTTTTTTTTTTTTTTGTCTCATGTCGTAAAATAATCTTACAAAATGGACCAATGGGTGTATTTCTCATAAACATCAAGGTGGACCCAACTTAGATGGATTATATTTCTCACAAACATCACAATGGGCCCCACCTGGATTCCCAGTGCATTAACTTCCTGTGATAGAAATCCGCGTCCTACCGAGTCTGACTTCTAACCCAACATGACTCACTACCCATCATTAATAATTGGGCAAAGAAAAAAAAAAAAAAAAACAAATACAAACTACTTCAAGCATTAACGTATCCGGGTACCTACTCATGGGCACGTGTAGGTCACATGACAATGATATATTATTTGAAACACTCCTCTCTTTCTTAATTATAAAATATTAATAATAATATAACTTTCTTGAATATTTATTTGAACAAGGAAAAGAAAGAGGGTGCAGGCACATGCCCCTTTGGGTGGAGCTCATCATCAATGACAGCGTACTTTTGTCATATGCGGAGACAGTGTCTCGGTCAGCTTGAAAATAAATATAGATGCTGGGCCCCACCACTTTGGCACAATCAAATTGCCTCCATGATTGGCCTTTCCCCTTTTTTTTCACCTTCCCTGAAATACTCAAGTCCTGCAGCCTTCAAAAGCCACTTCCTTCTCCTACCCAATAAATGCTCATATCCAACTAGTTGGACCAGAAGTTACTATTTATCTGGTGGATAACTTCCAATTTATCATGTGCATGTGAAATCTAAACCGTTTATTAATTGTTTGGTCCCACCATAAGCATTGATTTATGTAAAAATTAGCCCTATGAGTCATTAGGTGGACCACGTTTGGGTTTTGTGATTTATTAGTGGTTCTGCATTATTTTTTATATATTAATGTGTGTACCTGATTAGTGGATGAGGCTGACTTTTGCATGAAGTGATGCTCTTGATGGGGCAAACTATTGGACGGCTTGGATGTCGCATGCGTGTGATGTGTTGGATGTTATCCGCTGGGTGGATGGTAACTTATCGTTGGACCGGTTTGAGGTGAGCATCTCTTCCTTCGCCGCTCCTTTTCACCTCATGGTAAATCTAAAGATTCTAAACTGACCACGACATGCCTCTCTCTCTCTCTCTCTCTCTCTCTCTCTCTCTCTCTCTCTCATTTTTTTTTCCCTTCTTCCTTCATATGCATGTATAAAGGTGGGGGAGAAAAAGTAGCAAATGCTCTCTCCTGCCCACCCAAATTAAACTAATGTCTCACTCACTCGCTTCTCCTGTCTCTGATTCATTTGCGTTGGAAAGTTTCCAGCTTGCATGTGACTGTCAGTCTCTCTGTCGTCTCGCTTTCTCTCTCAATTGATCATTTAGTTACTACTCTTTGTATTTTTACTGCACTACTGGAACTAAACGATCCTTCAAACCAACCATATCCTCATTTATTTAGCTTTCACAATTATAGCAAGTGACGTGGCCGTTGATATGGTGGACCCTGAATTTTTTTTTTTTTTTTGAGTTGCCCCCCCTCCCTCCCTCCCCACGTTAGTCACACTGCAATGTTAGCCACCTCCACTTTGAAATGAGGTTATCTTCACCGGGTCTACCACTTGAGCTATGGATCTGGGTGCATGGTGGACCCCACTCATGATGGACAATAAGCTCAAATCTCCAGTTTGGAATATCCTAGCCATCAATATTTTACCATGTTTCTCGATGGGATCTTTAGGGCGTGAACCACACAAGGCATGATGTATCAATGGTCTTTATCACCAAGCCATGGGCTCAGTTTGAGGGGGAATTGGTTCAGTCAAGCTGGTGGTTCATCAGACCTGGCCCAAAATTAAATGGTTTTGGGTCCAAACTTTGGACAGTGTTAGTGATCCAAAATTACAACACAATTTCCTGAAAAAAAAGGCCTTTTAAATGAGTCTAATTTAAGCCATCTTAAAATATACCTCATCTAGACCTGACTCGATATTATATAACTGACCCAGACTCTAATTACTAAGGTCTGAAAGTTCTATCTAAATAATCTTTATTTAGACGACAATACTTTCTACAGTTTGTCAAGCATTTTCAGACGCTAATCCAAATAAATTGAAGACATGACTGTCTAAAAATTGAATATCATATAAGCTAATTTGGGTAAGTAGCATTAGGACCCGTTTGGTTGCCATAAAAGTTCCATCTGCATAGGTTATTCTCAACGCCTCTCGAGCTAATACATGTTTGTACAGGCTTGCTAGATTTTTTCAAACACTCTCCCATGGGATAAATGAACAATACATATGATACTTTCACACATCGGCACATGATAAGGCTTGTGTAGATTGGTAGTGACGACTACATTGGGATCTTGAAAATGTATGAACATTTAGCACGTGCCCGGCGCTTGAAGATGCACACACCTGTGGCGAATGTCAATATTGGCACGCACATGGGCACATTGGCACATGTGGCACCTTAATAAGCAATTGAAGGTTGGATCCTAGTTAGCAAAACTTCCTTTTATACTCCGTATTTAAAAATAAAAACTCCTTAATTGATTAAACATTTAAAGCTCCATATATTTCAGAAGATTAAAAAAAAACCCTCATTTTATTAAACAAACAAACTTAAATGTCTTTTAAATAAAATATTTTATTGAAAAAAAAAAACGTTATAAGAAATTTAAAAAGCTAGAGATTGGTGGTTGCCACCCATTGATAAAATTGAATGGAGTGAAAGTTTTCTAATAGAGATGGATTGAGTTACATGAGGATGAGGATTGCTTGAAAGACATACTGTGACTGGTCAGAGATGCTTCCTTATTGACTCTAAGCCTACCGAACGTTTGTATACACACTACTACAGGAGCTACTTCTTACGAGCTTAGTTAAAGTGGAAATTTCATTGTTGTGAATAATGATGGAGAGTGAAGTCGAAGAAGGAGAATGGCTACAAGCTCACTATGATCAATTACACATGGCCAATGACAAGTGTATGCAGGTGTTGTGTCATTCTCAGAGCTACCAAAAGAGAATTGCGCAAGCTTATAACAAGTGGGTACGAATAAAAAGCTTCAGAACAGGAGATATGGTGATGAAAAGAATCTTGCCTCCTTATTTGCCCGACTCTAAGGGCAAGTTCAAGCCCATCTGGGATGGCCTGCTTATTATTCGAGAAGTTATGCTAGAGACACAGTTCACCACACCAATAGAAGGGCGAAGATCTTCCTGATTCGATTAATGCTGACCAAGTTAAGATCTATCATAAGTAGTAGTCATGAACACAAGAGGTAACCCGAGGCCAACAACCCAAATGAGAAATTTCATCCTTCCCTGAAACAATGCCCCCAGGGAGAAAAAGACCAAAAGATGTGTGTGTACTGTGGATGTTGGATCCGATGCGAAGGCGATTTGTGGGTCGCGTTCACACGTGTGCCTTTTACTGGAAGGTGTGTAAAGAGTGGGGGTTTTTTTTATGTTTGATAGGAGTTGCAACTAGCTAGTTACTTCGATTCTACAATCGGTTAGACCGTTTAGAAACATAGGAATGAGAATTAAAATTTTTTTTATCTTAAGATGACTCCTTAATCTGCGATTGAAAACCTAAGTAAGGGACTACGGTTACAAAGAGGGAAGGTGTTAAGCACCCTCTCTGCCCATACACATGTATGGTCTTTACTTCATAGGATTTAACGAACCATTAAGGATTGAAACTAGCACTTATATATTATGGATGTGCTAGTGTGTGCAATGCTATGTTAATGCACCATCGCCACAAAGCAGTAGCCCGGGTTTGATAAATCTACCTTGAATCACTCACTTGTTGAAGCGAAATTATGATCGGTCAACTTGAGCTTTTGATGGGCAGGATCCAATAACTTGACAAGCCGTAGAGCATACACTTAAATTAATTTGGTGAAATGAGATATATGAAATATTATGCTGATGATGAGTAAGGAGGTTGAGAAGGGGATAAATGTTGCCCAGTACTTAATGTCATTTGAATGAAACTAATCAGGATGGACAGTAGTCTCGTAAGGGTTGGATTGGGTGACTTAGAATCAGGGCTCGAATTGCTCAGGTGGCTAGAGGATGTACTGGGTTAGGCTGACCTAAGCCAGACTCCTTTCTTTCTACTCTCTCTTCTCATTGGTGGAGGGATGCATACTCACTTGGGATGACTTCTAAGGATTGAGGATATGGATTGATTGGTTAGTGAGTGCCTTGGAATGAAAGGGGACGGGGTTACTTATAGCCTCTTGGCCGGGTATTTCGGTAATTCCTTGGAAAGCTAAGGGTTAAAAAGGTTTAATGGTTTGAATTTAAGATTTTCATGTGGCGAGATCTCAACAACTAGATATGGTGGTAAGATGTGGTAAATTTGGCCCAATGGACATGCAATGGAGTCATTTCACACTTTCACATGATTGTAGCTCGGTTTGAAGTAACTCCACATGCTTTGCACTCTCTCTTGCCAAGTCAGGAGGCTGCCATGTGGCAGGCAGTGACCAAGGTGTCGTTGGCCATGTGGCTTGCTCCCTACTTTAGTAAAGAGGTCATTAGTAGGTGATGTAACTCCATGGTCCTCATGGGTTTGTCTTGAGGAGTGTCTAGTTCGATTATTGAGTCCACTCGATCGAGTTAACTAGGTTTCATTGGGAGAATTGACTGGATTTAACTAGTTGAGTTGACTGGGAGAGTTTTTAAGGTTTCAAGTGTGAAGTCTATGGTTTTATGGCTAGGCTTTAGGTTCTAGCATTAAGGTGAGCAAGGCGTGTTAGCTAGGTTTGATTGAATCCTCAATTCATAAGCATTCGATGTGTGAGAGATTGGGGGAAATTTTAATTACCTAAAATCAATCTCAAATTAGTCCAATTTAACTTAGCTTAATTTCTACTTAAATTTCAAATAATAAGGATTAGGATGGACTTACTCGCATGACTACAACTTAATGACTAGACTCGGTTAGACTTGTATGCAGCTGGTTGATACTATTGGCAGTCGGAAACCTAAAAGCCTGACAGGCACCGATGCATTGAGTCAGAATTTTTGAGCTCAAAAGAAAAAAGAAAGTTGTTCACCAAA
Organism: Liriodendron chinense; assembly: GCA_003013855.2. Lineage (NCBI taxonomy): Eukaryota > Viridiplantae > Streptophyta > Magnoliopsida > Magnoliales > Magnoliaceae > Liriodendron > Liriodendron chinense. The sequence continues at coordinate 33,390 of PVNU02002082.1, forward strand.
GCTAGCATACCGAGTTACTGGGAACTCGAGGAATAACATGCATGTGCCGTTTAAAGAACATTCAGCATGCATACACTGCATGGGGAAAATTCAGAACACTCACCCACCCCAAATTCGACGAAGGATGGTCGAATTAGCCTGGTAAGATCGAATGCAATGGATGGGCTTAACCCAATAGCCCACACCACGTTTTCTTACTTCTCCTTAGCTACCTACAGTGCTGGAATTGGCTAGGCGCACCAATATCTAGTCTCCTGGCGTCCTGTGGTGGCAAGACCCACCCCCACAATTTCTTTCTCAATTCTCCTGTTATGCCCCAAAATTTAAGGGTTAGGCAAATCCATGATCCTCGATTTTGATGGGTGTCACTTTTAATGTGGAAGCATAATTTATTGCCATAAATCATAAGGCATCAACTCAGAAGTAAAGATTTAAGCTAAACAGTGTATATATAGTATGAAATTAAAATGTATCATACATACAACCATCCAAAAACAACCACAGAGTTGATAACGCTTAAATATTGCATATTTAACCCTTATTATGCATAATTTTCCTTGAATTTGAATATTAAAAAGATCTAATTATATATGTTTTGTGCATGCGAGGTGATTAGGAGATCTAAGGTGAAATTGTGCTAAAAGCGATGGTTTAAAGCTCGAAAGATAATCAAGCCAAAGAATGGATGTTTAGAGACTTGTGTTGAAGAGTTGAAGTTCTAAGGAACTAAAGAAACCAAGTACAAAAGATGGAGAAGATTGAAAAACCACGCATTCAAATAATAGAAATAATAATCTGTTCCATCTGACTGAAGTCAAGTTCGATGCGACTGAACAAAGTGACTATTGTCAAGCAAAGAATAGCAAAATTCAGAGCTAATTCGTTGCCACCGACACTCAGGTTTGGTGTGACCAAATAGGGAGAAAAGAGGACAGTGAATTCAAAGATATTTTTAGAAAATTCGGGTCCAACTAGAGGTTTTCTCGGCTGCCTTTGGTGTGACTGAAGCATAAAAAAAAGTGCACAAATTGAAGTTGGTTCAAATTCGATGTGAAATTTTCTTATTTAAAGGAGTATTTTAGGCCATTCTAGATGTAAATTAGGGAAGAGAGACCAAGTGACGGCAAAGCTTCCACGGGGTCGTTCTTCTTGTTCGAACCTTCAATTCTAGTTTATTTTTCATGTTTTTCTTTTATTTTTATTTTGAGATTTTAGCCATGCTAGGCTATGTAATGCCCTGAATTTTCAGGATTCATTTGAAAATTTATTTTGATTTTAATTTAATTAAATATTGAGCATTTACTTTGTTTTGAAAACAACAGACCATCCGTGAGAGTTTTAATGGGCCACCCTTTACAAAAATTGCTTAGAATAATTCTATGAACGATGTAGAATAGTTAGATTTCTCAAAACTCATATTTTTTTGATAATTACGATAAGGCCCTTGGATCCCTTAATTCGCGTTATTTTATCAATCAGATAAGTAGTTTTCGAATCGGTCCGAAAGGTATGAGTAATTTTAAGTGTATAACAATGCCGTGTAGAGAGATTTTCAAGTAGGACCCACCATCATGGAGATCTTAACCTAGAGCATCCATAGCCGTTGATTGAGGAATGTAGTTGGGAAAGTAACCATACCAAACTGATTATCTTAGTTATAAACCCTTATCCTAGAATTTGTGTGATTATTTAATGTGTATAAATATGAAATCTTGAGTACCTAAAAATATTAATGGCTCACCTTAACCTAGACCTTAATTTCTAATTCACATAGTTCTCATAATCTGATTGATGTGAAATTTTATACCATGCCTATCTATCATAAATGAACCACACGTCGAATTTCAGCCTTTAGATCATAGTATAAATAGACTAATTAGCAAATCAGCCCCTTAACCCTTGATTTTAATGTCTATCGAGTGAGGAAAGTGGATGGTTTGTTGTAGTCAAATATTTTATTTCTTGTAAGTGACTTTGATTATCCATATCATGGGCTAATAGTGTGATTTGAGTACCCCACATTGATAAGCCTCTTTCTTAAGTGTAAATTTATCTCGTTTTAGGAAATAACGAGTTACCAACTCCTTTCAACTATGGACATTTCAACCTTCCAAGAGGTGAGAATTTTCCCTTCGAGCCATTCATAATTTTCTCTTATTTTTCTAAGTTTCCTTTAATATATATCATGTTGATTTGATTTGTGTGGATGATTCATATTATGTGTTGATAATCGTAGGATTATTGTCGAGTTCCGTTATATTATCTTGTGGTATGCGTATGTGGATGTTTGGGTGTGAAAACATAAATATTATCATGTTTATGTGCGAATCATGCATAGATTCATCTCGATTCGTGTTATATATGTGCCGATGATGTTTATGACGTTACATGTATTGTGTGAATGAGATTATTTATATGAATGTTGCATTAATGTACACCTCTTATTCTCATGTTGGTGAAATCACATGACGTAAAGTGATGAAATCCGCGTGGGGTATCCATGATGGAAATTAAGATGTGTTCTGGCTTGGTTATGAGATTACAATGAATGTGTCCCAAAGGATCCTTATGATTTTATGTTGTTTAAGATAGATCCATGTGCTATACTTGATGATTTTGGCTAACAAAATGGGTTGTTGGGAACATGATTGGATTATAAGACGGGACAAGGAGTGAACATTGATGGTATATGAATCTCATGAGCCAGAGTTGGTGTTATGGACACTAAGCCCGTATTGTCGGCCTATGTTGGGTTACTTGCGACTCCCCATAGTTACCATTAAGTTATATTTAAAACTGGTGTATGTGAAACTACTTAACTAAATGTGAAATTAATTTCATGCATTCATTTGGCTCTATGTGGGTATACGGAATTGGAAATAGGCTAGAGCGTCTTACTTCTCCCATACACTGTCTCGTGAGATTTGGGCTATGAGCGTCCCACTTCTCACTTGGTCGGGCAAAACTATGGGCTTATGTGTTCCAAAAATCTCTGGTGACTAGTGACTAGCTTAAAGTTGTAATATGAAGTTTTCTGCTTCACATATTATGATTCTAACCAGGGTGCCTTAGCCAGAGCATGCATCTCATACGTTTCATTAACAAGATTTTCTTTGTATGTTTTCATTTGATTAATATTATCTTCCTGCTTGTGTATACTTTTTGTTATCATTGTTATCATTATTGTCTTAGAGGAATATTCCTCACTATGATAGGGATTAACGCTATCCAAACACATCCTAGGTGATTCAGGTAAAGATTTAGTAAATGAACCAAATTATACAAAGGTTTGTGATAACAGACTATGGATGAAATAGTCGAAGCAGCATCATGAAGAATTTATTTGTTTATACATTCTTAGGATAGTTTACTGCTTATTTCAAAAATGTAATAAGACTTTCTAGTGAAGGTAATGATTGAATATTCTATTCGATATGTTTTTAAGAACGTTTTGTTGTTAACTTAGTATAAAAATTCATGGAATAAAATAATTTATTTCCGTCATTGTGCTTGGAAGCCACAAGTATTAAATGTTTAAATGATTAATGGAATGTAAAGGATTTTATCCTTGGTGCATTCTAGTTAACACCCTGTAGACACCCCACCTTCGGCTACACTGTTGGTAGAGATAGCTGGTTGAACGGAGGACCATACCCCCAAATCCCAAGTCCAAACTCAGCCAAACTCACCCTTGTAAGCCCCATTCCATAGCCCAGTTCAAGCCTAAATCCAGTCAACCCAGTCCTAAACACCACCCAGAAAAACCCCCCATAAAAAAGGCCAGTAAAAAAATCCCAAAAAAAGTCAATTTCACTGAGTCAACTCGCTGAGTTAACCCGCTGAGTCAACCCGTCGAGTCAAAACACCGAGTCAACCTGTCGAGTCAACCCGTCGAGTCAACCCGTCGAGTCAAACCACCGAGTCGACCCGCTGAGTCAACTCACTGAGTCGACCAGCGAGTCCAACAGCAGCCCCGAGGGAACGGCCGTACTCGCTGGAAACCGAGGAGCGGCCGTACGGGCGGCCCATGGCAGGCCGCCCGGACAAAATTACGAGAGCTGCCACTCTCCGCTGCTATAAATACCCCCCTCCCCTTCTCATTTCAACAAGCAATTCGAGTCCATTTCAGCCCGTGAGCTCTGAGTCCATCTCTCCACCCTTTAGCCCATTTTTCCACCAAGGAGAGCCCGAGTGAGGAGAGCCTAACCCTGGTCCAGCCCAGCCTGACCACTGGTCCAAGCCTCTCAAGTCATCCAAGTCTTGATCCAGCCACTCGAAGCCAACCCTTGCGACACCTCCGTCCACCCAGCTACTCATTTTCCAGCATCATCTCATTTGCATCTAGCATAAGTGCAACATTTACTTTTCTTCCAACCCCCCTGCTTCACTACAAGCACCTTGATTACTCAAGCACACATGCATATGTCTTTATATTAAGCACCTGTCAGTTCGAGCGTATGCTCTGGGCTTGCCCGTTGTTGGAACCTGCCCATCAGAAACTCTTACTGTTCAGACCTGCATTCATGCTTCACCATAAAACACCTTGATCATTCAAGCACACTGCATACGTCTTACATTAAGCACCTGTCAGTTCGAGCGTACGCTCTGGGCTTGCCCGTTGTTGGAACCTGCCCATCAGAAACTCTTACTGTTCAGACCCGCATTCGTGCATCATGTCATTCATGAGAATATACGAGGATTAAATTAGACTTTCAAGTATTCGATCGATTCTGTGAAGTAGAGACCGTACTTCGGTACGGGCAGTGTGTGGGGTGCCTAACCTCTTCCCACCCTGTAACCGTGATCCCTTACCTTGAATCTCTGGCCGCAGATCAACAGGAGTCATTTTAGAGGAAAAGATCTTCAGATCCCCTTCTCTAAACGTTTCTACGGGGTCTAGCCGACTGTAGATTCGAAGTAACTGGCTAGTGGCGACTCTGGTCTTATATAAATTCATTTAAGCACATCCAGCTCAATACGACAACCAAACGAAGCCCTCGAGAACGAGGCAAGCCAGTGGCACAAACGGCGATTTCGCACTCACGCACCTCTTCTTCTTCTTCTTCCGAAAGGGAAAGCGAGAACGACGTCGTGTGGGAGCGCGGGGAAAATCGGCGAGGGTCCACAGAATGGCGACTCTGCTGGGGATTAGCTAGTCCCACTAGTCGTGATCCAACTTGAAAACAGAATCCTTCCCGTACTTGAAAGTCATTAATCCTCATACAATCTCATCTGCATAGCATTCTACCCAAACCCAAACACAAAAAAATAGAAAATTCCAAAACCAAAAAAAAAATAGAAAATCCCAAAACCCAAAAAGAGTAGAGTACAGTCCTCACCATTGCGCCTCCTCGGGCTCAACGTACGCGGAGACAACTTCCCTTCCGCAGCATAATCCGCACTCGGGCTCAGCAAGCCATGTCCGACCACGGAGAAGAAACTCATCACTTCCCTGCTCTCGAAATGACCGAAGCGCAACCTCCAGCGCAACAGCCCGTTGACAATACGCCAATCATACAAGAATTGGCACAAGGAATGAGAGCAATGCAAGAAATGCTCTTACAATTCATGCAAGCACAAACCACCGCAGCAGCCAACAATCAGGTTGGCCCAGTTCAGCAATCTCAGCAACCATGCCGGGTCCTCCCGGCCTCCAGTTCAAATCAAGCACAACCATCGGAGTCTGCCCAAGACTACCGACAGCAGCCATCTCAGCCCTTCGCTATGGGGCATCCTTCTCAATATCTTCCTGCAACGACAAGGCCATCTCAGAGCACTTTCGTTGCAGGAACATCTAGTCAACTTCCAGTCAATCTTGCAAACAACAATCTCAGTAGATCTCAGCATGTCCCCGCCGATGGGACACCTTTTCAATTTCAGCACATCCCCGCCGATGGGATTTCAATTCAATTTCCAGCAACAGGGACAGCACTGGTGAATGCCCACAATGGGGGTCAGTGTCAAGCCCACATCAATCAGCGGACAGTGGCGAATACCCAACAAGGGGGTCACTTCCCAGCATCTCAGTCTCCTGCAAACAGGAGCACTTTTCAATTCCAGCACATCCCCGCCGATGGGATTCCAGTTAATTTTCAGCAATCTTCAATTCAGCAAAATCCAGTTAATTTCCAGCAGTCTTCAATTCAGCAAAATCTAGTTAATTTCCAGCAATCTTCAATTCAGCAAAATCCAGTTAATTTCCAGCAAGTTCCAGTTCAACCTTCAGTACAGTCTCCAGTTCAGTTACCATCAGTTCAAGCTCAAGTTCATCAGAATCCAGTTCAATCATCAAACCAATATCAGCAACCCGCGGTTGCTTTTCAGCAAGCCCATAGGGTCGAAGACATCGACCACTATGCCGAAGAAGAACGTGCCTTATTCCAGGAGGCACCAGTCGCTCGAACAGATCACTCAGGACTGGACGAGTTGCGGGAGCAGTTCCAGATCTTGCAAAATCAGTTTCAGCGACAGCAAGGAATCGACTTACCTTCGACCAAGTTCAGAGACTTGTGTCCTTTCCCAGATGCTCGGGTACCTCAAAACTTTGAGGTTCCAAAGTTCAAAAGATACGACGGCAGCGGTTGTCCCACAGCACATCTCAAGGCCTTCTGTGGAGAGCTGAGTGCAATCTCAGGAAACGAAGGGGCCCTCATTCGATTGTTCCAAAAATCTCTGAAGGGCGATGCCCTAGATTGGTACACTTCATTGGACTGCCACCGCATCAGAACATGGGAACAGCTCTCCCAGGCTTTCGTCGACAGATTCGCATATAATCTCAACATGGCACCCAGAAGAGCCGACCTTGCAGCACTCAGGCAAAGGAGTGATGAAACACTATCAGCTTATGTGGGACGTTGGCGAGCTATGGCAGCCAGAATGCGGACACCCATCGACGATGAAGAACAAATCTCCATGATTGTTCATTCAACATACCCAGGCATATCTGGGTATCTCATCTCGCATCCATATGCGAATTTCTCACAATTGATCCGTGCTGGAGAGCAAGTTGAAGCAGGAATCCGGGCCGGGACGATCTCCCCATGGCCTCATCAAGCCACTCCAGTCAAGAGGAACAGAGTGGAAGGAAGACCTATCGGGCACGGGAATGGAAACCGCAATGGTTCTCCTCCCCGCCCAACAGAGGTAAACAACATCAACACCGCTGCTCAAGGAAATCAACGTGCTCCCCCACAAGGACGTCAACAGTATCAGCAGAATCAAGTTCAGCATCAGCCTCAGCGATATTAGCCACAACCGAATCCTCAGCCACAGCCACCTCGACAACAGCAGCAGTTCAGGGGAAATGGCCAATACTCATACTAGAACAGGCAGAATTACAGGGAGTTCAGGAAGTTCACTCCACTCAGTCAACCACTTAGTCAAATCATGACTACGCTGGTACAAAAGCAGTTACTCACTCTGATGACACCTAGGCCTCCGCCTCATCCTCTGCCTCTAAATTACCGAGAAAATGAGTACTGTGCCTACCATCAAGGACGTGGCCACGCCACTGATCGATGCTATACTTTGAAAAATGCCATACAAGACCTGATTGATGACCGCAAGATCGTCATCTCGGTCCCTGGAACTTCTCCAGCAGCTTCCACCAACATCCTTCAGAATCCTCTGCCTCAGCATCCAACGGACCCCAGTTCGTCTCGTGGCCCTGCCGTCAATAGTATAGAAGAAGGGGACCATATCGATCGCTTCTTCTCCCCTATTCAGTCCATTCATGCCTACACCTATGAGCCAACAAATCCTCCTCCAGTCTTGCAAGGGGCAAGTCCCTTTCTTCCTTCAATCTCCGAGCCAGTAGTGCTTGAAGGAACACCTCCATACGATATACCAGTTGTTCAAGGGGCACCTTACAACCATTCAAGCTGGGAACCAGTCGTCCTGGAAGGAGCACAATCATACATTGAGCCCACATACGAACCTGTCATCTTGCAAGGGGCAACTCCAGAACAATCCAATCCGCAATGGAAGGATTATACTCATCAGCAGCAAGAGCCCGTTGTCTTGGAAGGATCTCTTCCAGTCAAGCTTGTCATATTGCAAGGGGCAAGTCCCGGAGGCATATCAATCACGCTACGGAAGCTCGGACGAACAGAGAAACCTCCTGCCATATCAAGAGGACCAGTATTCATTCCATGGGAGCCTCCTGCCCCAGGAACAGTCAAGCCAGGACCACGACCTTATGTGGTCTATGAAGACAAGCCTCGATACTACCCCTTCAGCACAGGCAACAATGTAGTTCTCAAGGCAAAAGCTCTATACGAGGAAGATCTGGTACCCACACCAGCACCGTTGCAAGAACCAGTGGTCCTAGAAGGCAAAAGGGAGGAAAACTACAAGGAGGTTCCATGGCACTATCCAGAATGTGCGGAAGTGGGAAACATGAATCCCAACGGGCGTTGCATCCGAAGAGATAATCAAAACAGAGGAGATCCCAAAGGCGTCCTCTCAGGCCTCGGCAGCAAAAATGAAGCCGCATACGATGTGGCAACTCAGCTCAAGTCAATCCCTGCACAAATCTCAGTATGGGAGCTACTCTGCACATCTCGCATACACCGAGAAATGTTTGCCAAGACCTTGAATGATGCTCATGTCTCCTCCGATACGGCACCAGAGATGATTGCATTGATGATTGGACAGCTACTGGCTCCGCGCGCCATCACCTTCACCGATAATGAGTTGCCACCAGAGGGACGCGATCATGGCCGATCCCTCAACATAGCCTTACGATACAAAGACCTCTGTGTTCCGCTGGTCCTTATCGATAATGGCTCAAGCTTAAATGCCTGCCCACTCAAGACCGCGGAACGCCTGAGAATCAGTCCTTCTTCATTCCGACCCAGCACCATATGCGTCAGAGCATTTGACAACACCCGCCGATCAGTGGAAGGGGAGGTCGACATAGAGGTACAGATAGGTCCAGAAGTTTCTACCATCACATTCCAAATCCTGGATATATCAGCCTCTTTCAACATGCTGCTCGGACGACCGTGGCTGCACAAGGTTGGAGCTGTGCCATCAACCCTGCATCAACGAGTAAAATATATCTGTGGAAATCAAGTGATCTCTATCCATGCAGAGAAGGAGCTCATCATTCCTTCCAATGCTACTGCCACTGAACCAGACATCCCGGTCATCGATATCCAGCACTCTGAAGAAGACATCCCGTTTCACAGTTTCGAATTCGAGACTGTGAACTCTATCACCAATCCAGAACCGATAAGGGTGGACCGTGTCTTTTCACCGGCAGAGCGTCTGAGCCTCAAATACCGAATGAAGAATCACTTCAAGTCCAGAAAGGTATCGCTAGTATATAACCAACGCAAGTGGGGACTCGGATACAGGGCAACCTTCATGGACAAGAGAAGGAAGAAATTTCGGTGCTCACCCATCCAATTCGTCAAGCCAGGAGAACCTTGCAAAGATCCAGGAGGGAATCAACCGACTGCACTACACAAAGGCCTCCCGATGAGCCTAGTTTGGGCTACGTGGCCCCCCATTCGATGGGATCAGATTCTCGAACCCTCTAAGCCTCCAGAAGAAGGAGGAAATGATGAAGACGAAGAAGGAAGACAAATACAGCAGCTTCAGGACCAGGTTACTCTGACACCTGCTCCCAACCAGGGGCACAACCTGCCCACTTCAATCAGCCAGGGGCACAACCTGCCCACTTCAATCAGCCAGGGGCACAACCTGCCCACTTCAATCAACCAGGGGCACAACCTGCCCACTTCAATCAGCCAGGGGCACAACCTGCCCACTTCAATCAACCAGGGGCACAACCTGCCCACTTCAATCAGCAAGGGGCACGACTCGCCCATCTCATCACCAATTAGCAAGGGGCACGACTTGCCCATCTCTGCAAAGTCAACATCATCAATCATCAGCCAGGGGCAGAAGCAGCCCATCCATTGGACCAAGAAAGGGAAGTGGCCAGCCCTAGATTGGTCTGATGTCCAGGTTTCAAACTTGCGTCTAGCTGTGGAACCAGACGAACTGCAATGCGAGGTAAGTGATCCGGGAGGGACTGAGTACGACTCAGATCTCGAACCTGACCAGCAAGAAGTCATGGTCATTGGGCCAGATCGTGACTCTTCGCCCAAATCATCAACCCCCACCTCTTCAGGGGAGGAAGTGTGGGGTCCTGAATGGTCATCTGTTCCCCTCACTTTTGAATCAGCCAAAGAGCCATCTGAGGGCTCTGGCTTCCAAAAAAAAACGCCTGTCTAGGCAGCGATCGGAACTTTGGAACAAGTTGGGCTCAATCATGGTCTGCAATGCCCACTTGTTCAAAGTCCCGTGAATTTCGAAAAGCCAAAAAAATAAAAAACTTTCAAAAACCAAAAACATCTAGCATCTCAATTTCAGAAAAATCTCAAAAATCAAAAAATATTTCTTTCCCTGCATTCAATAGTGTGCCAAGTTCGTCTAAAGAGTCGCATGAGTTTGAAGTCGAATCATATGATTTCGACATCGAATTAGACTTCGAACTCATGGGTCTGGACGAAGCTCGGGACGAGGAAGATGATGATCCGGCTCCCGAACTTGAGGATCTCCTCAAAAAGTTCGAATCTAAAGCCAATGTTGTAGCCGATGATTTCGAGATAGTAAACTTGGGGACGCCTGAGATCCCTAGGGAAGTACGCATTGGAAAATCGTTGCCACCTGAGATGAAACAGAAAATGATAGAGTTCCTAGCTCCAAGATTGTCCAACTTCGCGTTCTCATATGAAGACATGCCGGGGCTCGATGAAGAGCTCGTTGTACACCATCTGCCAACCAAGGCAGATATGAAGCCAGTGAAGCAGAAACTTCGAAGAATGAAGCCAGAATGGGCTCTGAAAGTCCGAGATGAAGTCATCAAGCAGTACAACGCGGGATTCTTGGTAGTTTCCAACTACCCTGAATGGCTCGCCAACATCGTGCCAGTACCAAAGAAGGACGGCAAGGTTCGAATGTGCATCGACTTCCGAGATCTCAACAAAGCCAGTCCAAAAGATGACTTCCCTTTGCCACATATCGACACTCTAGTCGACAACACTGCAGGATACAAGATCTTCTCATTCATGGACGGGTTCTCAGGTTACAATCAGATCAAGATGGCCGTCGAAGATCGTGAGAAGACAGCATTTATCACTCCCTGGGGAACCTTCTGTTACAGGGTGATGCCGTTCGGTCTGAAGAACGCAGGAGCAACATATCAGCGAGCAATGACAGCACTATTCCACGACATGATGAACAAAGAGCTCGAAGTATATGTGGACGACATGATCGTCAAATCTCGCACAATTGAAGGACACTTTGAAGATCTGAAGAAGTTATTCAACAGATTAGAAAAGTACAAGCTTCGCCTCAACCCTCAGAAATGTGTCTTCGGTGCAATGGGAGGTAAGCTCCTCGGCTTTATGGTGAGTGAGGATGGCATCAGGGTCGACGAGACCAAAACCAGTGCAATCATCGAGATGCCCCCTCCTAGAACAGAGAAAGAAATTCGTGGCTTCCTCGGCAGAATTCAATACATCAGTCGCTTCATCGCACAGCTCACACCTATCTGTGAGCCCATATTCAAGCTCCTTTGGAAGAACGTCCCAAAAGAATGGAATGACGATTGCCAAGTCGCCTTCAACCGCATCAAGAAATATCTCATGAATCCTCCAGTCCTAGTGCCTCCCACTCCTGGACGACCACTATTGTTATACATCTCGGTAGCAGCAGAAGCCATTGGCTGTGTCTTCGGCCAACACGACGAGACCGGGAAGAAGGAACAAGCAATATACTATTTGAGTCGAAAGTTCACCGACTATGAGACCAGGTATTCCCCGATCGAGAAGACTTGCCTCGCCCTAGTCTAGGCAACTCAGCGACTCCGTCAATACATGATTGCATTCCCTATTCTCCTCCTCGCTCACATGGATCCGCTCAAGTACCTGTTCGAGAAGCCGGCACTCACTGGAAGGATAGCTAAATGGCAGCTAATCTTGTCTGAGTTTGACATCACCTATGTCACTCAAAAGGCAATCAAGGGACAGGCCCTCGCCGATCATCTTGCGGCTCACTCTCTCCTGGACTATCAGCCGCTCAAGACATTCTTCCCTGATGAAGATCTCTTGCTCATTGAAGAGGAAGAAAAGAAGAAAAAAGATGAGTGGACGTTATTCTTCGACGGCGCAGCAAACTCTAAAGGGAGTGGTATTGGAGCAATCCTCTACTCTCCAGACGATGTCCCTATTCCTATCTCGAGGCGCATCGCATTCGAGTGCACCAACAACATGGCAGAGTACGAAGCATGTATCGCTGGCTTAAGGGAAGCCATAATCTTGGGCGTCAAGAAGCTACGAGTATTTAGAGACTCACAGCTTATCATCAATCAGACCAATGGCGAATGGAAGACCAAGGATGAGAAGTTGATACCATATCATGTGTATCTTGACAATCTGATCGAAGAATTCAAGGAAATCACCTTCTCATACATGCCCAGAGCCAAGAACCAGTTTGCAGATGCTCTCGCCACGCTCGCATCAATGCTCGAGATCCCAAAAGGAGCTTCAGAATGGGAGCTCACAGTCGAAATTCAAGAAGAACCTGCTTTTTGCCTGCAAATAGAAGAAGCCGAAGCTGTCCCTGACAAACCCTGGTATGCCGACATCAAGCAATATCTCGAAACCCAGGAGTATCCAGAGTCAGCAACAGCAACAGATCGCCGAACCATTCAGCGCTTGGCCGGCCAGTTCACCATCAGTGGCGAAGTTCTCTACAAGCGATCCTATAATCACATCCTCCTTCGATGCGTCGATGAAACAGAAGCTGCAAAGATCATGGAAGAAATACACAAAGGAATCTGTGGCCCACACATGAATGGGCACATGATGGCAAAAAAGATTCTACGACTCGGCTATTATTGGCTCACCATGGAGACAGACTGTTGCCAGCACGTCAGAAAATGCTTCAAGTGTCAAGAGCATGCGAATCAAATCCATGCCCCATCATCAGAGTTATACAACCTGACCACCCCCCTGGCCCTTCTCCATGTGGGGACTCGACATCATCGGCAAGATCAGTCCCAAAGCATCAAATGGTCACGAGTACATACTTGTGGCAGTCGACTACTTCACCAAGTGGGTAGAGGCAGCCTCCTACACCACGATTGCAGCATCTCAAGTGATCAAATTCATGAAGAACAACATCATATGCCGGTACGGAATCCCCAATGCTATCATCACAGATAATGGAACCCCGTTCGTCAACAAGAAAATGGATGACTTCCTCAGCAAGTTCAAGATCCAACGTCATCGATCAAGCCCCTACCGTCCCCAGATGAATGGTGGGGTAGAAGCCGCAAACAAGACAATCGTCAGGATACTCGAGAAGATGGTCGTGACATATCGAGATTGGTCAGATATGCTCCCATATGCACTTTGGGCCTATCGAACGTCTGTACGGTCTGCTACGGGCGTTACTCCTTTCGAGCTTACTTATGGAATGGAAGCAGTTCTACCAGTCGAAGTGGAAATACTATCACTTCGGTTGTTATTAGAAAGCGGAATTGAAGAAGGAGAATGGCAACGGGCCAGATTCGATCAGTTGCAGCTAGCAGATGAAAAGCTCATGCGTGCACTAAGTCATTCACAATGTTATCAGAAAAGGATCGCTCGGGCTTACAACAAGAGAGTCCGAAAAAGGAGCTTCAAGGTAGGCAACATGGTCATGAAGAAGATTCTACCGTCGCACCTTCCAGATCCCAGAGGAAAGTTCAAACCCTCGTGGGACGGGCCACTGATCATCAGAGAAGTACTTCCTGGAGGCGCCCTCAGACTCACCAGCATGAGAGGGGTGGATCTTCCTGAGCCAACCAACGCCGACAACGTGAAAATCTTTCACGGGTAAGTCATGCTGACCTTATCAAGAGTTACTTTAATAGAGCTGAAGTCAGGAGGTCGAAGCTAAGACCTCTGAGAAATCAATCCCGTCCACCAACAAGTGTTTCAAATAAGGGGATTCCAAAAGAGAAAAATACAAAAAAAAGGGGGGGGGATTCAAAAAGAAAAGACAAAAAAAAAAAGAGAGAAAAAGAATGCAAAAGAAAAAGAAAAAGAAAAGAAAAGAAGAAAAGAGAAAGAAAAAGGGAAGCCAAAGCAAGGCACCCAAGAAAAAATCAACCCAAGAAGAAACACAGTCATCCATCCATCCATCTCAGAGGGGTCTTTAGCAAAGACCGACAGCTCTATTATCGTAACTCAGGATAAGGGCTGAAAGACTGCCATCGGCCGGCAACGACGGATTCCCGACCTCTAGCCGCCGCAGTTATCCAGAGATCCAGAAAGAAAAAAAAAGAAAAAGAAAATGTGTGCCTAAACAAAGAGGGCGGAGTGAAAACCCGAAAGGGCGCTCCGAGTAAAAACAGTGGGCATACACGGACTTGGTGAAAACCTGAAAGGGCGCCAAGGGTAAAAACAGCACAGCTGCCAAGGGGCAGGCAAGATCAAACACCCGGGACGTGGTGAAAACCCGAAAGGGCGCCACGGGCAAAAATGACGGGAAAAAGCCGGCTGTGGTGAAAACTCGAAAGAGCGCTGCAGGCAAAAATGGCTCAAATAAAAAAGAAAAAAGAAAAAAAATAAAAGTGCAGGTACCAAGAAATCAGACAGTCCAGATCAGTTCAAGCAGTTACAGTTCAAGAACAAGAAGAAGCGCAGTCAGGAGCGAAGAACTCTACAGACTCTGACAATCTCAGGAAACGAGAGTTCCCGTTGCCTACATCTCTAGGGAACCAAAGGATCAAGCAAGTCAAATCTCGAGATATCGGTCAAATCATTGACCGAGCCCCAGTTCTGATTCCTATATCCCGACACAAAATCCAGACACACTCACAAGACAACTCATGGCACAGTAGACTTTCAAACAGTTTTTTCTCTTTTCAATTAAATGCATTATATTTCTCTTACACATATCATCTTTTTCAAAAATACAAAAAAATGCATCATCATCAATCATATATGCAAAAATCAGTGTGCAGGTGGCCAACACAATCAATCTCTACCCTCCTCCTCGGCCACATCAGGTGAGTCCTCTGACTCATAAAAAGATAGTCTCGCTCTCAACCTGCTCACCTCCATACGCAGGTAATGCGCCTCATCGCGCTCAAGGGTACGGATCGCTGTCTCCTCATCAGACAATCTCTGATCGGCAGCCAATCTCCTCGACATCATCTCGCAATGATACCGAAG
Source organism: Liriodendron chinense (assembly GCA_003013855.2). NCBI lineage: Eukaryota > Viridiplantae > Streptophyta > Magnoliopsida > Magnoliales > Magnoliaceae > Liriodendron > Liriodendron chinense. The sequence goes on from PVNU02002082.1 coordinate 48,629, forward strand.
TGCAGAGATCTCAGACAGCAGGTGGCCATGAGTGGCCAAAAGGAAGCCAGGATCGACAAAAGGGCGCTCCTCAAAAGGTTCATATGAACCAGATGAAGAGCCAGCATCTCCAAGAATATCCTGCTCATCCTCATCAGCAGTCTGGTGCCAACAAGGGATACGTCGATACAAAGACTGCTCCGCAACCCAGTACTGATATGGGGCGGTCGCCATCGGAAAAGTCCGCAGCTCAAATCCCAACAAATCAGCTGTCAAATAACTCGCCCAAGAACAATCAATCCGGGTCCTCAAGTCAGAGGATCTAGGTGGAAGTGCCCGACGCCCGATACCCGTAAAAGCGAAAAGAGGAACATCCTGCTCATACCCAAACTGCCGCAGGAACCGAATGGGATGGTAAGAGAAGAAAGATCAAAAGCCTACCAACATCAGAGGAAGGCGGTGTGCATCGCAAAGCACTGGAGGAAGTGAAAGCCAAGATGACTCCCAACGAACATTCCAGTCACGAAGTTCAGCGAACATCCTGCGATACAAGGGCTCGCTCATCCTGGCTGTATGAGGAAGGAACTCGATGATATAACGCATAATGTCAGAGCTAGAAATGCCAGGAAGAGGTACAGGAACGGTCAGAGAAAGACGCTCCCATAGCCAGACCTGATCACAAAAAGGAAAAGAAGTTCAGCTAAAGCAAAGCAATCCCCAACAAAGCAAGAAGAAAGGTGTAGAAAGAATACCTGCAGGAAGGCACAGCAGCCGCGAAGAACACGAGTGCGACCCAGGGCGCAGTCAGTCAGCCCATCGAATAGCTCGGCCAAGATGAGAGAAATAATCCCCTGCCGACGGATAGCTCGGCTCATCACCTCAAAAAGCAAAGGAGTCTGGGATCTGCGCCATCCCGAGAACAGCACCTCAGCAATCAAGCAGAACATCAGTGCGTTCCGAGCAAAGGTAGAGCCGACCGTACTCTGAAGACCCAAAAAAAGATCATACAGCAAGTCCAAGGAGAACACCACAGCATCCTGGCCACCGGCTGCAGGCCAAACAAGATAGGGGATCCCGAACCAGTTCTGCGGTGTAGCAGTCTTCGGCGATGTCTTCGGCGAGAAGTACTGAGTATAATCCAAGGGTAAGCCTGTCAAGCGTGCAAGCTCCTCCAAAGAAGGCCCCATCTCCATATCGTTGAACGCAAACAAGTTCAACGAAGGGACCCAGTCAATCAAGGCAGCTCCGAGCATCCTCCAGTCAATATCAACTCTGGCCATATGGATCAGACTGCCGAAGCCATAGGACTCTAACTCCCGAATCTCATAAGCTGACAAACTGTCAAGCCAAGCAAGCAGTCGTGGCGAGCAAGAAGAACGAGGAGGCAGCTGATAAGTCCTCACTGGTACCCCCTCCAGCACAAAAGGCCCAGAAATCAATGATGACTCATCAAGGATCGGAAGGTCAACGGGCGAAGGAGAAGGAAAAGCTGGAACCTCTGTAGACTCGACAGCCCCTGACCTGCCCTCAGTAACGGCTATGTCTGATATAGTCACATCGCTGTCTGAAACTGTCATAATCTCAGCCGCATGGGAAGACTCGCCCACCTCATGAACAGAATGCGCAAAGGGCCGATGACCAAAGGAAGGACAATGCTCCCAACCAAAAGGACTATCAGTGAAGATCACACCGCACATCGTGGCATCCTGACCAATCTGACCGTCAAAGAATACATCTGAACCATCCAAAGGGGTCCCGGCAACCCCGATCAAAGAATCAACGGTCAGATCTGGACCTGCGGCCCCCTCCAACAGAAAATCATGAATCCAGTCATCATCCTGGCCGATCAAAGGGATCATCGAGGCGTCTACACCGTCCATCATCAAGGGGACATCATCAATGATCACATCAAGTCCACCCAAACAAGTGTGCCGCACATCTCGGCCCTCATCCAGAGCATCCAAACCGTCAAAGGTACCATCTGAGCCATCCATACCATCCAGACATGAGATCAGCCCATCTATGTCCCTCATAGTCCCATCATCACCGTCCATCACATCATCCATGGGACCCACACTCAAGGGATGCATAGCTTCACCCATGTCCCACCTCATCATCCTATCCATACCATCCATTTCTCCCACAATCAAAGGCCCATTCAAATCAGAAATTTCAGCCATCCCACCATTAATGGGGCCATTCAAAGCTCCACCAACCACCAAGCTTAAATCTTCATTAATGCCCCCATTTAATGCTCCATCTCCACCATCAATCAAAGGCACTTCATCATCTTTAAAGCCTTCATCAAGTGCTGAAGTGTGGGACCCACTAACCTCTCCCACAATGGCCCACAAGCCATCATCAATGGCTGCCCAAGAAAGGATCAACAAAGAACAAGACAAAAAGAGAAGGAAAGAAGGGACAAAATGTAGATTCATGGCTGGAATCGAAGGATCCAGTGCAGAGGGATAGGGGACAAGAGAAAAGAACAGCAGGGAATGTCCGAGCACGAACCAGCCCAGGCCGCTCAAGAGACGAGCTCTGGGCGGCCTGCCCTGGGCCGCCCGTACGCACGCGGTTCCTCTCTCTCCGCGGGATTGGCTCCAAGGTTCTTGGTAGGTGAGGCTGACAGTCCACGTCAGCAGATGGCGCTCCATGGGCCGCCCAAGGCTCCGGTCCACTCCAGATTTCGACTGAGGCTGATCAAGATCATATAAAAGGTGCCCCACCGGTCCAATCACGGAGCAATGCGGCCAGAACATGGCTGATCAAGTCAAAAAGAAGGAAAGTTGATCAAGTAGGGGCCACAAGCAATCCAAGCCATTCAAAGACTAGATCATCATGATCTAAACCATTGAAGAACCTACATAAGCCGTCAAACAACAAGATCAAAGGTTTGATCATCACAAGAAGGGCCAGAATCCAAGATCTAATCATCAAGTGGGCCCACAAAGCCAAATCAAGCGATCAGAGACGTTCAAGCCATCATCCACACCATGAGAAGCATTCCTAGCCTCACAAATCATCAAAAGAAGTGCCCCAAAGTAAAGTTAAGGTCTCAAGTGGGCCCACAGGGCCAAATCCATCAATCTGAACCATTCAAGGGCCAAATCATCAAGATCCAAACCATTGGAAAGCTTACACAAGTCATGGAGCAGCAAGATCAAAGGTTCGATCATCAAAAGAAGGGCCAAAATCCAAGATCTAAACATCCAGTGGGCCCACAAGGCCTAATCAAGCAATCTGAACCATTCAAGTCATCACCCATGCAACTAAGCAGTCTCAAATCATGAAGGAATGAGTCAAGAGTCAAAGCATCCAGACATCACCAAGGAATTTGGGAGAAATCAAAGCCTGTATATTCATCCAAAAGAGCTTGATACAAAAGGGTACAAAAACAAAAGTACAAAGCCATACAAAGCAGAGCCAGCTACAAGTCACCAACATAATCATCATCGCCCCTCCTCGCGTCCCGCTCCCGACGATAAAGATCCATCAAAGGAGCAGTCACTGAACCTCCAGCATACCTGCGACGGCCACCTGGAACATAAAGCGAAGGAAGCAAAGGCCCCTGGCCAAATAGCAGATACCACTCGTGATAATCACGATCCGGGATCGTGAAGCGGAAGCCAGGCTGGCCCACCAGAGCCTCAACTCTCTCATCAGCTGGCATCCGAGCAGCTGGAGGAGGTGCAGAACAGGGGACCCGAGCTACCCCAGTGACTTGCCGAAGAAATCTCTCTCCCAAGTACCATTGGAAGGACTCCGCGTCAGAAAGCATAATACGGAGACATGAAGCATCATATGCCTCCACGCGCTGGGGTGTGTAGTAGAGAGGGAAACTAGTGTACGGCATCCGGGCAAACTGCAGCAAAAGAGGTTACCACGATCAGTTACAAGTACAGTACAAGGACAAAGACAAGCAAGATACTTACGTCCTCAACGGTCAGCCCGTCTATATCAGCACGCCAATTGTCCCCGGGAACTCGGGAGTTCCGCTGACGATTCTGCTGATGCCAGTACATGTGGCGATACTGAGCGGGTTCAATGTCATCTCGCATCCTCGGCGCAAGATGCGGAAAATGGTCATAAAAGCAGGTCTGGATGAAAGTACATTTAATGATCAGAGAGAGAAAGGAGGCAAACGGCTCCAAAGAGGATGAAAGAAGAGGTACCTCAACAACAGGCCAGAAGCCTGTGAAGGACCGGCTATGCCGACAGGTCTTGTCCAGACCTTGAAAGAGACGGGTCAGGATGGCCCCATTCCAGTTATAGGGGTGATGAAGATCCTCGACTAAACGAAGAAATTTAGGATCAACTCTCTCATTCGCATGGCAAAAAAGAAAGGATCCAAAAGCATAAGTGATCATGGCCCGCGCCTTGTGGAGGGCCTCTCGCTCGGTGGTAGGGACGACGGAAGCAAAATTGTTGTAAAACCATCGCATCTTCACCTGATGGCCTTGGAATTCACCCTCAGGAGGGACGTCACCGACAAGCCGCAGCCAATCAGTGGAAGAGAGGGGAGCTAAAGAGCTAACTTGAGGGACAATTGCCCCATGAAACGGGAAACCTATCTGCATGTAAATGTCCAAAGGGGTTATCCCCCATTCTCCACAAGGGAGTTGAAAGGTGTGGGTCTCATCCCGCCACCTCTCACAAAGGGCCGCAAGCATCATACGGTTGGCGTCGTTATTATGGAAGCGTAGGGTGAGGAGGCCAGTAAAAGGAGTACCATCTAGTACTCGCTCAAGCAAGGGCTGTGGCTCCTTCATCCAATTGTCCCAGCGATCCCTGGTACCTCGACCCTTGATAGTAGGAAGAGGTTGATGCTCCATAGCTAGGGAACACATGTGGTCCCCTCGGCGGACAATGAAAGCAGGATCATCCTCGTCAACCACTTGGTGGCCCCTAGTACCATCCGCCATGGAATCCTACAAGCTTGGCAAGGTAAGTCCCTATCCTTTACCCATTAAAATCCAAATTCTCATCCAAGAAACCCATGGGATTGGACTCACATTCAAATGCAAAATCTAAAGTCCAACTCCATGTGTCACTTAGGATATGTGTTGGACCCATTGGAAAAAGTAAGGCCTGCCTTAAAGAAGGTGGCATGGCATGCCTCAGGTAAGAAAAGTCCATCATCCAAGGACACATTTTGGACAACAAATGCACTCAAGTGCCATGAAATCAACTAAGGATGAGAGTCCTACTGCACATGAGAAGTTCCTCTTCAAGTCCACATGTGGCCAAGGATTGACTCACTTTTATGCCAAGGTCATGATTCTCACTTAGGATGTCTCCATCTTTTTACACATATGCATGGACAAGTGGGGAATAGAAAGGAAACGGGTCCCCAAGAGCAACCCAAATGCCTCATCTCAATGGATTGAAGAGAGCACATAGCCCACTTGGAGAACATGAGGACCCATTCATGGGTTAACCATGGGCAACCTTATGTGCCTCATCTTGATGAAAGTTTTGACCATGAGAATACAACAAGGAGGTCTACCCACAAACATATGAATCAAAGAAGCTAAGGGTAGAAAGTTGATGCACATAGCCCACATGAAGAATCAAAGTTGAAAATGCCCATGAAAAGGCAAGTTTGGGCAACTTATGTGCACCAACTTGTTCACCAAAAAGGGAGACCATTTGATCACAAAAGAGCATGGCTTGATGAGTCACCCAACCATCATGAAAATGGATAAGAATGGTACACATAGCCCACTTGAAGATTAAAATCCAAAATGTCCCAAGGCATGGGACAAAAATGGGTAACTTATGGGTACCATTCCTTCTCACAAGTGGAAGAAGAAATCACTCATATTTGAATGATGATGGGTGATCCACCAAGCCCCCATAGAAAAGTTCAAGGAGCTATGGTTGTATGGACACTCACTTGAGGATCATCCAGTTGAGGTTGATAACATTAAAGGGAAACTCTTGAGAATCACATTCCTACCACAAAGGAAGCCATTTGAACTTAGTGAGATTGTGGGAACAACTCACTCATGGGACTTGTAGATGGTCAAGTAACTCAAGTCCTCCATCCATCAAGAGGGAAAGCATGAAAAGAAAAAGCCTACATGAACAAAGTGTAGTGTGGCACACATGGTTCAAAGAAGTGCCCAAGTTTCAATGAAGGCCCAAAAGCCCATCCACATGAAAAACTCCAAGGAGCCCACCACACTTTGTGCAAAGATGTACATCATAATCAAAGAAATAGTGGAAGACTTGGGCTACTTGTCCATATAAGCCCACCTAGGAAAACTAGCCCACTTGAGATCCAAAATGAAGAATGGGCTAGCCACCTTGATCCATACACATGTAAAGAAAGATGGGGTCACCCAAAGTGAGCCCCATGAGCCCAAAACTTAAGATGGGCCCTACCATGCCCATGGGCCCAAATCTTGAAAAGAAGAGGGAAAAGAAAGGATAGTTCCAAAGGAAAAATGACAAAGGCAAGAAAGCATGAGGGAGCCCAAAATGAAGCATTGGGCCCATCAAATACACCAAGGGCCATGACTTCACTTTGAGTCCATTTGATACACATGAAAAGAGGCCCAACTCCCATGAAAAAGATAGAGTATTTTGCCATGCACACTTGATGACATGGCAAAATTACTCCTTACATGCACATGGAGGGAGTGTGAAAAAGGAAAAAATGATGAAGTGGAGAGCTTGCAATGTCCTTCTCCAAGCACCACCTTTGAAAGACTTGAGATCTAAGAAAAGATCAAGAATGCTTGGGCCCACCTTCACACCCCTTTGAATAGCTACATGAAAAAGAAAAAGGATCATGAGAAGAGACAATGAAGATGGAAAAGGACAAGAAAGAGAAAGGAAGTGGTCCATACCTTTACCACTCACCAAAGAAGGACCACCTTGCTGTCCCAAGATTTCTCTAAGGCCCACCACTTGAAAAGAGCAAAGGACCACCAAAGAAGAGAGAGGAAACTTGAAGAAAGAAAGAGTATGAGAGAGAGAAGAGAGAGATTGCACGTTTGAGGGGGAGAGGGTGTCCCATGTTATATAGAAAAGGGGAAGGCAACCTTTTACCCAGCCCCCTGAAGAGACCAGGAGGCAGAGACCGGGCGGGCGGCCCATGGGAGGCCGTCCTAGCCTCTACCTAGGTGAAACGACCTCCCTCTCCCTCTCCTTGGGAAGAACTCCTCCTTGGGAAGGGTGGTTGCAAGTGAATCTTGTACCTTCATGTAAGAATGAAGTGATGGAAGAGAATGGTGAGAAAAAAGAGAAAATCTCACCAAAATCTCATCTCATGAGAAATGGGTGAGAAATTGGATGGATGATGTGGAAAAGTTCCATGAAATTTCCAAGAAAAAGAAAGAAGAATTTGACTTGGTCAAACAATGATCTCAACCATCCAAAGGCATGACCAGATGATCCAAACCATTCCAAGAAGAATCCCAAGAATCTCCGCCCTTGATTACTGTTCACATGTATGAGTTTCGTGGTCCGAAGACCTTAAACTACGTCGGGATCAAGATCCCGAGGGATTGTCAATAAAACCGGCATCAGTCTTCTTCAAGATCTGGTGGCTCCGGACATTTTCAGAAAACCAAAAAAATATATACATCACTTGTACAGTTTCTGGTCCGAAGACCTTAAACTACGTCGGGATCAAGATCCCGAGGGATTTTTAATAAAAATGGGTATCGATCTCGACCATCAAAATCAGAATCGATGACCCAGAATTTTTTCCAAAAAAAAAAAAACTAAAAAATGTGTTTGCCCCCCCCCCTTTTACTAAGTCTGGGTCCGAAGACCTTAAACTACGTCGGGATCAACATCCCGAGAGATTTTCAATAAAAGCCGGCGTCGGTCTTGTTTGCTCACATCAGATCAATGACTCCGGACATTTTCAAAAATCATAAAAATATATTACCAGCCCCGCTTTTAAAAGTTTGGTCCGAAGACCTTAACTACGTCGGGATCAACATCCCGAGAGATTTTCAATAAAAACCGGCATCAGTCTGGATGTCCATCCGCTGACACCGGACATTTTTCCAAAACAAAAAAACATGTTTGCCCCTCTTTTGTACAGTTTCATGGTCCGAAGACCTTAAACTACACTGGGATAATTTCTCGGGGGACCTTTCTCTCGCTTTCAACTAAAAACCGGCATCGGCCTCGACCGTTGGGATCATGGTTCGATAACCCGGATCATCTCAAAAATACCAAAAATATTTTAAAGCTTTCCATAAAAACCAGTGTCAATCTCGATTACTCGAGTTGAAGTCTGGAACTTTTTTCAAAACAAAAAATATATATATAAAACAAAAAAAAAAAGTTTTCATCACCAGTTTTGATCCACCAATTTATCCCCAGTGGTCCGAAGACCTAAAACTAACACTGGGATTAACTTCTCGGGGGCTTTCTTTCCTAACCTGTTCCAGACATGGCTGACACTTGATCGTACGGGTGTCTGGAATCTTTTAAACAGGTAAAGGCTGAGGCGGGCAGAACTCCGCAATCCTGTTCGTGTTGAACGCAACCGTGATAGACAACCTTGAGTTGGAAGTCGCTGTTGAAGCTGACGGATGTTCCCTGTTCCTAGAACTCATGAAGGGGATTAAGGCTGTTGGGAGGTGAAGCTCACCCTCACGGAATTGTGAGCAACGTAAGACCCCAAACTGGATTGACTAAGGGAAATGTGAGGATGTGGCTCATCTTGTGGCCGAAGGAGTCCGTCGGACGATACGTGGTCTATGTGCATTGCACATGAGGAACAGGCAACTTTGTGGGTGTGTTTGACTGAAAACCCTCAAAATCCCCTCATCCGAAGATGTAAAACTACGGCACTAACTGTGAGACTCGTCTTGCTCGCTGACGTAAAATGGATCGGGTGCCTTACCAGCAATAGAAGCTGGAAGTGGATGGAAATTCCACATCTTTTCCCTGCATTTCAGAAAAATCACAAAATACAAAAAAAATTGCAAAATCACCTCTTCAAAAATCACAAAAAATATTTCCATCAAATCAAATAGCTGCAAAAATCACAAAAATACTTTTCTTGCTTTCATCAAAATATTTCAAAAATCACAAAAATATTTCCTGTGTTTTCAATAACCAATCTCTATCCGGATCGCTCAGGTAAAGATTCGACCACATATTTAAAAAAAAAAAAAAAATCACAAAAATTAGCATCCCCAGCACTACAATTCAGGAGTCTTGAACTCCGCTTACTTCACAGTATGGGATACGGATCCAATCGCCCGCAAATTGGAACTTGACCAAACGGGCAACCAAACACCATCTCAATCACATGTATGCCCAGAAGAACATCTTGAAGTCGGATGATATCCTCGTACATCTCATTAGCAAAGAAACAGCATCGTTGGGACGATGGACCTGATCGACCACGGTCGGGATCTTGACCAATCCGCTGTCCAAATCTCGTATCAAAAAGAAAAATCCCCAAGGGAAGCACAACCTACAAGCAAAAGCTCAAGTTCTCTACACCCATAGCAAAAGCAAATCATCAAACTGAAAGAGAATGAGCCAAAGCCATGCAGTCATCATGCATCTCCATGCATCAAGCATCCATCGCATCAAGCATCATGTTTAACCTGCTTTCAAATAAAAGTCGGTTAGCTAAAGACCCCACAGGCATCCCTAGTGGAGGCACATGCGAACCAGATTTTTATTTCAAAAAGACAAAAAATATTTCTATTTGCAAACAAAAACCCCACGGAGTACACTCCCCAGAGTGGGTATCTTTTCAAAACCCAAAAATATTTTCTCAGTAGAGCGTTCTGCTCCAACACACCAGGAGATCTTCCATATCTCTGGGTAGGAGCCAACGC
>PVNU02002083.1:0-152674 GCA_003013855.2 Liriodendron chinense
CCGGCAGCAAAACTCAGATGCTCAGGGGATAATCTCTCTCTCTCTCTCTCGTAATCTGTACAAATGAATAGTGGGGGGGTATTTATACCCGAGAATACCGGACAACGACCAATGAGGACCTGCCACGTATGACGCACCCCAAAAATACCTTGACGCACCCTTAAATGGACGCGTGGGGACTCTGACGCACCCCGAAATGAGATTTTGAGATGTGCTGATTTTATGGGTGCGTCGAGCCATTTTCGGGTGCGTTGAGGTACAATGCATCCAAAAAATGCCATGCTGGTCATTCGTGATTTTATGGGTGCGTCGGACAATTTTAGGGTGCGTTGAGGTACAATGCACCCTGAAATTGCTGTTACGTATTTCCTGAATTTATGGACGCGTCGAGGGTATTTTTAGGGTGCGTCAAGCCATTTTTCGGATGCGTCAGAGGTGAAATACATCCGAAAACACTTGTTCAATTTTCATGAATTTAAGGGTGCGTCAAGCTGAATAATTGGGTGCGCTTGACGTACTCGTGTTTTGCAAATTTGGGTTTTGCAAAACGGAGGGCCTGTGGGGCCCGTTTCCCGGTGAATCGCCATGCACTGCTTATCATAATTCATGAAGGATGGCCCCGCTTGATTCTGGTCGGTTTCGATCACGGTGATCCGTGGGGTCCACCGGAGAAAATGGCTAAGTACTGGATTCTTTGCAAAACTGGGTATTTTGGGTGCGTCGGGTAGTGTTTTGTGGAATTTTCTCGAAGCACGTGCCCAGTCAATTTGTTTTAGAGGGTACTGACTTTTGGGACCCCAACAGCGGGCGACATTGATTTTAAACCTGGAGTGATACAGTTACTTCCTAAATTTCATGGACTCGACACTGAAAGTCCCTATTTACATTTGAGGGAATTTGATGAAGTAATCGCTACTTTGCATTACGACAACGTTTCTGATGACTTGGTTAGGTTAAAACTATTTCCTTTTTCTTTGAAGGAGAAAGCCAAGTTTTGGTTGCACTCCTTAAGGCCCAGAACCATAGGGACATGGCAAGAGATGACTAAGGAATTTCTAAAAAAGTTTTTCCCTATTCATAAGACCAACACCCTGAAACGAGATATAATGAATTTCTCCCAAAAGGAGAATGAAACTTTTTTTCAGTGTTGGGAACGTTTCAAGGAACTCTTACTTGCCTGCCCACCTCATGGCTACGAAACATGGCGCTTGATTAGCTTCTTCTATAATGGATTGAGCCCAGTCATGCGCCAATTCGTAGAAATGATGTGTAATGGGGAGTTTATGAGCAAAGGTTCTGATGAGGCTATGGAATACTTTGACTTCTTAGCAGAAAATTCCCAATCTTGGGACACATCTGACAAACCCGCTAAGACCAAGCCTGGGCCCAATGAAAAAAGAGATGTTTATCTTTTAACCGAGGATGACGATGTCAATGCAAAGAAAGCAGGGCTCACACGTAAAATAGAAGCCATGGAATTAAGGAAGGTCAACGCTATTAAAACCAGGGAGACTGAAAGTGTTTGTGACATTTGTAAGAGCGATGCACACTTTACCAAGGGTTGTCCTACAATCACATCTTTTCAAGAATTATTGCACGATCAAGCCAATGTCATGAATACTTATCAAAGGCCTTTCAATGCCCCAGTGTCAAACACGTATAATCCTAATTGGCGGAACCATCCAAACTTCAGTTGGAGAAACGGACAAACTGCCAATGTAGGCAATAATCCTCAAGTGCCTTCCACTGGCACACCGTATGTGCCCCCACCAAGGAAGACCCTAGAGGATACTTTGCATACATTCATGGAGGGACAAGCTCAAATCAATCAGAGACAAGATCAGAACATCACGCACATCATGCAAACCCTCCAAGAGCTCAAAACTTCTGTTGAAAGAATCGAATCACGACAGAATGTTAAGGAGAAAGGGACCTTTCCGGCCCAACCTCAACCTAACCCGAAGGGACAGTATGAGGTGAATGATTCAAGTTCTTCCAACCCTCATGTTGAGCACGCTAAATCTGTCACCACCCTAAGAAGTGGTAAGGTGATTGAAAAAGATATTCCTAGGACAGTTGATAAACCTAAGGAATCATCTAAATCGAAGAGTGATGACAGATCTAGTGATGATCAACCTGAGAAGGAGACAGAGCATGTTTTCGAGCCAGTGGTTCCGTTTCCCCAACGCCTACTCTCATCCAAAGCAATGGTTAAAGCTCAAGATGTCTTGGAAGTTTTTAAACAAGTGAAAATCAACATACCCTTATTGGATGCAATCAAGCAGATACCTTCATATGCCAAGTTTCTGAAAGATCTTTGTACTATTAAGCGCAAGCTCAATGTACAAAAGAAAGCCTTTTTGACTGAACAGGTTAGTGCTATCATTAACCAAAACTCTCCCCCAAAATACAAAGATCCAGGAAGTCCTACTATTACTTGCATAATAGGGAACTTCCGGGTCGAACAAGCACTTCTTGACTTAGGGGCGAGTGTCAATCTTATACCCTTCTCGGTGTACGAACAACTGGGACTCGGTGAATTGAAACCCACCAGAACCACCTTGCAACTTGCCGATCGATCTGTACGGATACCGAGAGGAGTAGTGGAAGATGTGTTGGTACAAGTCGACAAATTCTACTTCCCAGTAGACTTCATCGTCTTAGATACCCAACCTGTAGCAAATGTTAGCACCCAAATACCTGTTATTCTTGGCCGACCATTCCTAGCAACTTCCAATGCTGTGATCAACTGCAGGAATGGGGTTGTGAAGTTTTCATTTGGCAATATGAAGTTAGAGCTAAATGTTTTCAACATGTGTAAACAACAAGGGAATGATGATGAGATCCATGAGGCCAACCTGATCGATACCCTCATGGAAGAAGAATTCCTTCTAACTTCTCTGTCCGAACCCTTAGAAGCATGTCTAGCCCACTTTGCCGATTCTAATGATGCGTCGATTTTGGAAGTGGTGAATGGATTGTTAGAATCCACCCTTGTGCATGATACAAACCAGTGGAGGCCCCATTTTGAAAAACTCTCTCTAAAGGATTCACGACCTCTACCATCAAGAATTGAAGCACCAAAGCTTGACCTGAAGCCATTACCTTTGGAACTGAAATATACATACTTGGGTCAAGGCAATACTTTTCCTGTGGTTATTTCATCTCACCTTGATAAAGACCAAGAGGACAAATTGATCAATGTTCTCAAGGAACACAAGGATGCCATAGGTTGGACAATTGCTGATATCAAGGGAATTGATCCCCTGATTTGTACCCATAGGATACACCTCGAGGAGAATGCTAAACCCTCTAGACAACCACAAAGGAGATTGAATCCAAACATGACTGAAGTGGTTAGAGCCGAGGTCCTCAAGCTATTGGATGTGGGTATCATCTACCCTATTTCAGATAGCCAATGGGTAAGTCCAACCCAAGTGGTACCCAAAAAATCTGGAGTTGCCATAGTTGCGAATGCAGACAATGAGTTTGTACCAACTAGAGTCACTACTGGTTGGAGAATGTGTATCGACTATAGGAAACTGAATACTGTTACTAGGAAGGACCACTTTCCTTTACCATTCATTGATCAAATGTTAGAAAGGTTAGCTGGTCACTCCTATTACTGTTTCCTAGATGGGTACTCTAGATACAACCAAATAGAGATTGCCCTAGAAGATCAAGAGAAAACCACATTCACTTGTCCATTTGGCACCTTTGCGTACAAGAGGATGCCTTTCGGACTGTGTAATGCTCCTGCCACTTTTCAGAGATGCATGCTCAGCATTTTCTTTGACATGGTTGGACATTTCTTGGAAGTCTTCATGGACGACTTCTCGGTATTTGGTTGTTCCTTTGATGAATGTTTGAACCATTTACAATTGGTCTTGACAAGGTGTGAAGAAAAGAATCTTGTTTTGAATTGGGAAAAGTGTCATTTTATGGTTCAAAAGGGAATTGTTCTTGGACATAATATTTCGTCCAACGGAATAGAAGTAGACAAGGCAAAGATCGACTTAATTGCCAACCTACCAGCCCCCATAAGTGTACGAAACATTCGTTCTTTCTTGGGTCATGCAGGATTCTATAGGAGATTTATAAAGGACTTCAGTCATATCTCTCGTCCATTATGCAATCTCCTGCAAAAGGATGCTCCATTCGAGTGGACCAATGACTGCCAAGAAGCTTTCACCAAGCTTAAAGGCATGTTGACCAGCGCACCGATAATGCAACCACCCAATTGGACTATACCTTTTGAAATCATGTGTGACGCAAGTGATTACGTTGTTGGGGCAGTTTTGGGGCAAAGAAAAGACAAGAAGCCTTATGTTATATACTACGCAAGTAGAACCTTGAACAGTGCACAAGTAAACTACTCTACTACAGAAAAGGAACTCCTTGCCGTAGTCTTTGCACTTGACAAGTTCAGATCCTACTTGATTGGGTCCAAAATTGTGATTTTTACTGATCATGCGGCTCTCAAGTATCTTCTTTCTAAGAAAGATGCTAAGCCTCGCTTGCTCAGGTGGATCCTTTTGCTCCAAGAATTCAACCTTGAGATCCGAGACAAAAAGGGAGTAGAAAACGTAGTGGCTGATCACTTGTCTCGCCTAGTACTCTCTGATTCCGTAGAGACGACACCGATAAAGGACACTTTCCCTGATGAACAGTTGTTTGAAGTCTCTTGCCAACCTTGGTTTGCTGACATTGTTAACTATCTTGCTGCAGGAAGAATTCCGAGTCATTGGACCCCACAAGATAAAAGGAAATTTTTCACAGAGGTACGCAACTTTTTCTGGGATGATCCGTATTTGTTCAAATACTGCCCAGATCAAATCATAAGGAGGTGTGTTCCAGATAATGAACAAACCAGTGTCATCTCCTTTTGCCATTCTTATGCATGTGGTGGTCATTTCTCTTCTAAGAAAACCGCTGCCAAGATTCTCCAGTGCGGTTTCTACTGGCCTTCAATATTCAAGGACACCCATGTTTTTTGCAAAGCATGTGACCGTTTTCAGAAGTTGGGAGGAATCTCCCGTAGAAATATGATGCCTTTAAATCCGATATTGATCATCGAAGTTTTCGACTGTTGGGGCATCGATTTCATGGGACCATTCCCTTCCTCATTTGGATATCTGTATATCCTATTGGCTGTCGATTATGTCTCCAAATGGGTTGAGGCAATCCCGTGTAGAACCAATGATCACGAAACGGTTCTACGATTTCTAAAAGAGAATATTCTATCAAGATTTGGGACGCCTCGAGCCATTATCAGTGATGGGGGTACACACTTCTGCAACAGACCTTTCGAGGCTTTGATGAAGAGATATGGTATCACACACAAGGTGAGTACACCCTATCACCCACAAACAAGTGGTCAAGCGGAAGTTTCCAACAGGGAAATCAAACACATCTTGGAAAAAACTGTGAATCCAGACCGCAAAGATTGGTCTCTAAGACTAACCGATGCGTTATGGGCTTACCGTACAGCATACAAAACTCCGATTGGAATGTCTCCTTATAGACTTGTCTATGGGAAAGCTTGCCATCTACCTGTGGAGTTGGAGCATAAAGCTTATTGGGCTATAAAGAAATTCAATTTCAATCTTGACAAGGCCAGCTCGCTTCGCAAACTCCAGCTGAACGAGTTGGAGGAAATCCGGAATGAGGCTTATGATAATGCCAGAATATACGAGGAACGAACGAAGGTATTCCATGACAGGAATATCCTTCGAAGATCTTTCGAACCATCTCAGAAAGTTCTCTTGTACAATTCTAGGCTACATCTATTTCCAGGAAAGTTGAAATCTCGATGGACCGGTCCTTTTGTAGTCAAAACTGTTTACCCTCATGGGGCTATCGAGATTGAGAACCCCAAAAATGGAAATGTATTTAAAGTGAACGGGCAGCGTTTGAAGCCCTTCCTTGAGGAATTTGCCCCAGAGGAGGAATCCACCCCTCTGGAAGATCCTGTTTATCAGGATTAATCTCCTAGTCTGACGGAGATCCCTTTTGTATACTAGTAGGTTAGTTTGTTTGTTGTATTTTGTTGTGGCAACTTGGAAAATTCCAGCGCTTACAAGTATTCATCCTCTCAGGTACTCTTTACCCTCTATTCTTTACCATTTTGCTCTCATGTTGCAGTTGTCTATGCATTCATTTTTCAACATTGAGGACAATGTTACATTTAGGTTGGGGGGTGTGGAATTTCTGTGAAAAATCTTTCCAGTTGTCTATCTCTTGTCTACTTTGGTTAAAAAAAAAAAGAAAAAAAAAAGAATGGTTTTATTGGAAACATCCTGTTCGTGTTGAACGCATCGTGATAGAGGACCTTAGTTGGAAATCGCTGTTGAAACCGACAGATATTCCCTGTTCTCAGAAATCATGAAGGGGATTAAGGCAGCTGGGAGTGAAGCACACTCTCATGGTATTATGAGCAGCGTAAGACCCCAAACTGAATTGATCATGGGAAATGTGAGGATGTGGCTCATCTTGTGGCCGAAGGAGTCTGTCGGATGATACGTGGTCTATGTGCATTGCACAAAAGGAGCAGGAAATTTTGTGGTTGTATTGTCTGTAAATTATTATTTCTTTAACCTAAAAAAAAAAATCTAGGGATTTATGTGATTTATGTGATTTTGAAATAATTTGAATAGTAGAATGAAAAGGCATTTAGTGATGACAATGTTGAAGCTTAGAGTTTAGTCGCTTCAGTAAATTTCAAAATTGAGTTCTTTCCATTAATTTTCTATTTGAAAATGATAAACATTGATTGAGTCATGAATTTTCACAAGTTCACTCTGGCTTGCACTGCCAAGATTTGAGTTTGATACTATAATGTTGACTTGATGATTGTTGAGAGTGATAGGAACCAAGCCTGGAGATCCTTGTCTACTTTATTCATAGAAAAGTGAAAAAAAAAAAGAAAAAAAGGGCATATTCACAGTAATTTGGGGCAAGGATTTTCATCCATTGTCGTTACCATTACAAAACATTACCATAGTACGAAGTGAGCCTTTTGGAGTCTTCGGCTATCGGTTATTGATTGAAAAAAAAAAAATAATCAAAAGCTGGAAAATGTTGAAAAGAACAGTAGCAAGGTTCGAAATCAGTGACTTGGTTGATCTGACTATTCTCTTCAATCATCAGTGTTAACATGAAAGTAGAAGACTGAACTCTTAGTTGTGTTAAGGCTAGACTTCACCGTGCACCATGGAACTCAATGTTTAGAATGCTTCTATTGAATCATTAATGCTTTGAACCCAATTAAGTTGTTTACTAAGTGACTAGAATCTAAGTTTAAATATTTTTAAAACTATATGCCTTAGAAACTCTACTGTTTAGATAACATGAAGGATCACATAGATACATTGAAAATTTTCTTCTCATTATCTATGTTTCATTAGGAAATAAGAGAAGCCTCGAGATGATTTCAATTGATGAAAACTGTCGAGGATAAAATTAATTACAGTATTTTGAAAAATCCTTCGATGATTTTCGCATGTTTTGCTCGAGACTAGCAAAATGCTGGTTGGGGGGTGTGATAAGTACCTAATATTGTGTAATTAACCCTGGTTGTTAAGGGCATTATCATTGTTTTCCCGGTTAATTATCTCTCATTAGGTGAATTTTCTGTCTTCAGGTGATCAGGAGAGGTTGGACAAAATCCAAGTCAATCTGGACGTTTTAAGGCCTAAAAGTGATCAAGATCAAGTGTGTGCGATTCTGAAGCTAATTGAACTGAAAAGATCAAAGGATGGATCACATGCTACCGTGGACCGCATAAGAACTACTCATTGGAAATCCAGGTTGTGCTTGTCCTCGTGATTAGGCAAACACACAAGTTTGAACGTTCAAGATTGGATGTCCACAGTTAGAACCAGCTGTGTAGAACTAGCTGTGCATCAAGGCGACACATAGAGACACCTCCAATCGTTTGCACATGCCAAACACGCGACATCAGGAATCCATCAAACCGTGCCATCACATTCAGTAAGGCGGGCCACAGTTTCATGAAACAATCAGATTAATAGGCCTTGATCATCCAGCACTGTGGACTGTACCATCATCACCACCGTCCACGGCCTGTCCAACCGTTCATCAAGTGGCTGGATGAACATCTATTGTCCATATCCATTCAACCCCATCATCAGCCATGCAAGGCAGATCTAACGTGTCCAACAAAGGCACCAACACATCCAACAGCCAGTGTTTAGCAAGTGGACCTCACCTTCAGATGTCCACCATCCAAAGTGAACCACATCAATGAAGTACCGGCTCAAAATCATCAGCCGTCCATCAAGGACAGCTGCTGGGGACGGCCACCAGCTCTCACGGGCAGCCACGATCACCACCGTCCAACATATGGTAGACGATTCATCACCAACAACTGATGCATCCAAGCCATCCAATCAATGGCTAGTAGCCGTCCAGCTAGGTTGGAAGCTCCTCACACGTGCTGCAAGCCGTCCACAACATCTGGACTGACCATCAGCAGCCCCACATCCATCACATGTCCAGCTATGATGGACATCCTCTGGATCATCAACATCATCCATTTAGATCAGCAAGGTGGGCCTCAACACATCCTGCACCATCAGACGTGCACCAGTCGAGCTTCAGTCTCAACCATCCATCAAAGGGCCATCAACCACTTCCAACGTATGTGCTGGAGTCTCAACCGTTCATCATCTCAGCCCTCCAAAGCTCATCTTCACCGCCCATCCATCTGTCCACTCCAACGGGCAGCAGGTCCACTTTCCTCGATCTCCACCATCACAAACAAAGATGGGCCCACACGGTGCAGCACGTCCAACAATCACCAACCATCCATCATCAGCACGTATGTGCTGCATCTGAACGGCCAGGCAGCAATCAACGGCCAGTTGATCAGCAACAGCCGTCCACCAGCTACAACAGATCGTGGTGGACCACATCTCAACCGTCCATCCACCTGCTGGACACCAGTCATCCACCACCATCTTCAACGCCACCAAGCTCTCCAGCCATCCATCAGCACGTGCAGCAGCAGTGCTGCAATCTCCAGCGTCCAAGGACCCCACAACCAGCGTCCATCACAGTAGGTGGACCACCAAGCCAAGGTGCCTCAGGACTTTCACCGTCCATCACCGCCCATCCATGGTGGACTCGTCCATTGAAGAAGCTCTAACGGTCAACAACAACTGCACATTCCAGATGACCGTCCATTCTCTAGCCGTTGATCAAATCCTAGACATATATGGACCCCATCATCAATATCATCAACCGTCCAAGATGATAGCCGTTCATCATTCTCCATCAACGGCCAGCAGAGGGCAATCCACTGTCCATTTGTTGATGCCCAACACAGCTTCACACGTGCAGCACATCAGCCGTCCATCCAGCAGGTGAAGCCACTACCTCCTCAGCCGTCCATCTCCAAATGTGATCAACATCTCCAGCGTCAGGTGGGGCCCA
Organism: Liriodendron chinense; assembly: GCA_003013855.2. NCBI lineage: Eukaryota > Viridiplantae > Streptophyta > Magnoliopsida > Magnoliales > Magnoliaceae > Liriodendron > Liriodendron chinense. The sequence continues at coordinate 9,457 of PVNU02002083.1, forward strand.
CATCACGTCCAGCAGTGAACGTCCATCCATCTCCAGCTGCTGGACGTCCATCGTCAGCAACATCCCTGCACAGCTGCAGCTCTTCAGCATCATCACCGTCCAGCGAATGGAGAACATCCAGCTGCTCTCCCTCTCCCTTCATCTCACGTGTGGAGCTAGCAAGAGAGGAACTCTCTCTCTCTCTCTCTCTAGCTCTCTCTCTCTCCTTCTCTCATCCCAAGAAATGTCCTTCTCTCTCTCTCTTGCTCTCATCCCAACACATGAAGTGCCACCTAGGCTTGGGTGCCACCTAGGATTGGTAGGAGGCTTGGGAGCCTCTCAAAAGCCTATAAAAGGAGGCCTCTCCTCCTCATTTGAGGCATCCCTCAAAAATCCCTCAAGTCCCATTCTCTACAACTCCTCTCTTCTCTTTAGTTTTCTTTCTTTCTTTCCTTTGTAGTGTAGAGTAGTTTTCTCTTTTGTAGAGAATTTAGTCTTCCATTGTAGCATGGTTGGCTAAACCTCTAGCTAAGGCTAGGGGTGAAGCCTTTGAAGAAATTTGCAAGATATGGTTCTTTTGGTTCAACATTATATGGTGTAAATGTTGGAGTTCTCTTTGGTTGATTGGTTTGGTTATCCACCTCGGCGGACGCTATTGTTGTGCAAGCCCCTTGATCCATCGTCGACTCCGGGCACGTTGGATGCTTGGGATCCCTTGCACACCAATTAGCTAGTTCATGATCGATAAAGTCCCTTGATCCATCGTCGACTCCGGGCACGTTGAATGCTTTGGATTCCCTACGGTCATCGAGCTAGTGCAAGTAAAGTCATCGATCTGTAAAATCCCTTGATCCATTGTAGACTCCGGGCACATTGGATGCTTTGGATTCCCTGCGATCGATAGACGAGATCTTAACGGTTGGATCGGTCAATCAAAGCCTCCTATCTTGTAAGTATGCATTTGATCGTATGAATTGTGATCTTATCGGTTGACTTGTTGGCAAAGTTGTTGATCTGTACAATTCTTTGATCCATTGTCGACTCCGGGCACAGTGGATGCTTGGAATTCCCTGCGATCAACTAACGAGTGCTTCATGGTCAAATCAATCGGTTCAGATCACCATCTTTTATGAAATATGCAAATGGTTTAACTGTTTTATCTTCCGGTTGGAATGAATCTTTATTCAATTCCAGTTGAGTTATAGTTGGACCAATGAATCAAATCTTGTGAATGAATCAAAGGTGGATCCCTGATGCCTTAGCCCCTTTTCTATTTTTGTCTTTCACCACACACAACTTGCTCCACTCTCGTGGATAAACCAGATTTCATCTCACTCACCTAAACTAATTCCTCTAAGTGTTCTTAACCCCAATCCCTGTGGATCGACCTCGGTCTTACCGAGTATTTTACTACTTCGCTACCTGCACTTGGGTGTGCAATCTTCGGATTGTAGCATCAACCAAAGATATTCAAGTCGAAACAGAAGAACAGGAAGAAAGGCATGACCGTCAAGAGCAAACGCTCACAATACCTTCTTCGGTTGCATCATCAGTTCACAGAAGCCCTGAAAGTACTTCATCAAATCAAAATTTGGCCAGCTCGTCCTCACCCATGGCACCCATCAAAATGAGAAGCTTAAGCGACATCTATGAGCAAACTGAAGAAGTTAATCTTTTCTGCCTGTATGCAGATCATGAGCCTTTGACGTTCCAGGAGGCCATAAAAGAAGAATGTTGGAGAATAGCTATGAAAGAAGAAATTCATGCCATTGAAAAAGAATGATACATGGGAGCTGACTATGCTTCCTAATGGCCAGAAAGCTATCAGCGTCAAATGGGTGTACAAGATCAAGCGAAATGCTGATGGTGAGATCGATCGCTACAAGGTAAGGCTCGTAGCAAAATGATACAAACAGAAGTACGGGGTAGACTATGAAGAAGTCTTCGCTCCTGTTGCTCGCCTTGACACTGTGAGGATGATTATCTCCCTTACAGCACATCACAGTTGGATGATCTACCAACTTGATGTGAAATCTGCATTCCTAAATGGAATTCTGGAAGAAGAGGTCTATGTTGACCAACCTGAAGGGTTTGTTATGCAAGGGGAGGAACACAAGGTGTATCGGCTGAAGAAAGCCCTATATGGGTTGAAGCAAGCTCCACGTGCTTGGAATGCACGTATCGACAACTATCTTCAAGAGAACGGCTTCGCCCAATGTCCATAGGAGCATGCAGTTTACATCAAGAAAAATGCTTATGGCGATATGCTCAATAGCATGCCTGTATGTTGATGATTTGCTGTTTACAGGGAACAACCAGCCAATGTTTGATGAATTCAAAAAGGCCATGTTTAAGGAGTTCGAGATGACCGACGGAGGTCTGATGTCTTTCTTTCTAGGCATCGAAGTGAAGCAACAACATGGTGGCATCTATATATCTCAGAAAAAGTATGCCAAGGAATTACTTGAAAAGTTCAAGATGGCCAATTGCAATGCCGTGAACACACCTATAGCAACAGGCCTGAAGCTGACAAAAGAAGGAGAAGGAAGAAGCGTGGACTCGACTCTGTTCAAGAGTTTGATTGGAAGCCTAAGGTATCTCACAATCACAATGCCAGATATCGTCTACAGTGTTGGGCTTCTAAGCAGATACATGGAAGCGCCGAAAGAATCACATTAGCTAGCTGTAAAAAGAATCCTCAGGTACATCAAAGGAACAATGGAATTCGGTCTTTTCTATCCATACGATGATGAAGCGATGCTGTATGGATACTCAGATAGTGATTGGGGAGGTGACCAAGATGAAAGAAAGAGCACCACTGGGTATGTATTCTATCTCGGAATGACTGCCTTCACATGGAACTCAAAGAAGCAAAGTGTGGTCGCTTTGTCTACATGTGAAGCAGAGTACGTGGCAGCATCATCTACAATCTGTGAAGCGATTTGGTTGAGAAATTTGCTAAAGGAACTGAAGCATCCATAAGAAGGATCCACAGTCATATATGTGGATAACAAGTCAGCAGTCGAGCTCTCTAAAAATCCGGTACAACATGGAAGGTGCAAGCACATCGATACTCGATACCATTTTCTTAAAGATCAAGTGAAGCAGAAAGTGGTAAAATTGGAATACCATCACACTACTGAACAGGTTGCGGACATATTCACCAAGGCATTACCGACTGATACATTCAGACGACTAAGGTCCATGCTTAGAATGAAGTCAGTTTTGGTTTGAAGGAGAGTGTTAGAAGTAGCAAACCAAAAGGCAGCTGTTACAGAAACCTTTGGTTTCTCAACAGTTGCATCATCAATTTCCCAAATCAGTTTCAGAAAGTTACAGCAAGCAATGGCCCAACAGTTTTTCAGCAACCTTTGATATTCTCAAGGGTCTCATTGAAAGAATTGTAACATGTGACCTTTAGGAGAATGAAGAGTCTTGTAACAGCCCATGAGTTATGTTTTTCTAAGAGTTTATAAATAGGTGAAATGGGTAGTCATTTGAACAACTCAATAAAAAATTCAGCAATAGAGCAATACAGTACTTTGTTTTTTTTTCTTCCACACTCGTTTTAGAATTTCTCCGAAGGCTTTGTAAAGCCAACGGTAGCACAGTGCCGGAACTACCTCTCTACCTCCGACTGCCTTTCCTGCTTCTCCACTGCAACCTCCGAGCTCCTAACCCTCTGCTCACAAGCCGACGGGGTTCACGCCATCTATGACGGTTGCTTCCTCCGTTATGTGGACGTGCGATTCTTCAACTAGTATACGCAGCCCTGGAGATCCGGGTCCTGTGGGAACGACACGGCGGATGGCGGTGGTTTCGCTGAGACAGCCGGGGAGGTGTTGAGGGATCTATACATGGCAACACCGAGGATAGACGGGTTTTTTTGCTGCGGTGAGGAGGGAGACGGTGGGGGGCAGAGTTGTGTATGGTGTGGCCCAGTGCTTGGGGACAGTGGACGAGAATGGGTGTGAGAAATGCCTGAAGGGGGCATATGAGACTATAGAGAAATGTCCACCAAGTGCCGATGGGCAGGCCATGGACGGTGGGTGTTTTCTGAGGTGTTCAGACACATCATTCTTCGATGATGATAAGATGACAGATCTTACACCTTTCCTGAAAATTAGAGGTAAGTTGTCTGAAGAATTCTGCACAATAGTATCTTTTTTTTTCTTTCATTGGAATAGTACATCAGGTGGACCGTCACATAGATGGACGACAGCAAAAGAAGAAGAAGAAGAAGAAGAAGTGATCAACCATCCTAATTGTTTAATCTGGGCTGTTGCTCAACTCTTACCTGACTTTCCATTTACAGGCCTCTAATTGGGCTGCTGAGATATAGTCCAGTCATTGTGGTCTTTTGGTTGTATGGCCAATCTACATAGTTCGGCCATCAGATCAAGCCTTGTTGAGCTTACACTCAGTTCCAAGTGTACTATTAAAAGGTTGGTTGATGGGCCATAACCCAAAAATCACAGTGATCAGATGATCCTAACCTTCCAATCTGTTCGATTATTTTATCGTTGAATCATGGGCCCTGATGAATTTTCCTTTCAACCATCCGTAAGCAGGCCACCTATTGAATGGCTAATATTGTCCGATCACCATGATCTTTTGGTGATGGACCATCCTATGCACAATTGCTATCCAAAACTAACCCATTTCTTCTCTCTTTTTACCCGTATCATGTGCATGTATTGATTGATTTTAATGGCTGAAGTGGAACGATTTCAGGAGCCTCCAGCAATAAAAAAAGCCAAAATTGAAGGTAGCATTGGAGCAGCTGCCTTTATCCTGTTACTTGTTCTCCTGTTTGTGATGCTTTGACATTGTAAAAGGACTGACAACTCTCGAAATAGTAAGAAACGAGCTGCATTTGCATCATTTCTCTTTGCCTTGTCTTCTCTCCCTTGTGGACTCCTTGAACCAATTCTCATTTACTTTTTCAATCTTGAAGAAATCTACAGAACATTGGAAGTCCCAAAGAGTCCAACTAAAATAAGGCAACTCCCAAAACTATGAAAGATAACCTCCCTTTCCTAATCCTATCTGAACTCTATCACTACTGACCTTGAGATGCATCAGTATCCCCCATTCCTACATGCCCCAAATGGTCCTTCAAATGGTTGTTCGGAATGCTTTAGTGTCATCATCTTCAAAATAAATGCCACAAACAAGAGAACAGAATTTTCATAGATACACACTCAGTCTCTATAATTCATTTGATTTGCTATTATTCATCACTTCATTTCTCATTCTGACAGCATCAAATTTCAATGTTTTCTTCAACAAGTGAAATGTAAGTTTATATACAAAATAGAAATATAAAACAAGAAAAAAAGAAGGAAAAAAACCAATGCAAATTCACGGTCGGGCATATAACTCCGAGTTCCCAAAAATAGATTGAGCTCTGCTAGTCTTAGAAGAGAATGTGACCATAAACTCCTACACCCACACATGGTTTTGTAGGAAGAATACTAGGGGCAACAGAACTGCGTGCTGCGGTGAATTTCCATTACAGAGATATCAAATCTGCGACTGAAAATTTCAGTGAAGGAAATAAACTGGGACAAGGGGGCTTTGGAGATGTATACAAGGTAAGGTTCTTCTATTTGATGGTTCCATGTGTTACAATGGTTGGATGTAAGACATGGAGGAGGTAGAATAGCAATTTCTTTTTCCTCATGAAAGAGGTATAAAACTTCATTCCATCTTCTCTGAAACGAACCAGGTTCTTCCATCCATGACAGGGTGTTATGAAGAATGGGGAAACAGTAGCTGTCAAGAAACTAATGATACGCGAATCCGGCAGAGCAGAGGCAGATTTTGAGAGTGAAGTGAAACTTATAAGCAATCTTCATCACCGGAATCTCGTTCGTTTGCTCGGATGTTGCAGTAATGGCCCTGAACTGCTGCTTGATTATGAATACATGGTGAATAGTAGCCTTGACAAATTCCTATTTGGTATTATTATTTTTCCAACCTCATTAAAACATTGATTGGGCAATTGTAGATTTCTATTTTTTTAGCTGTTTGTTTTCTGGCATCAAAGGAGTTTCTTATTATGAGCATGATCCATATTTCCTGCCAAACTTTTCTGTAAAAATGGTTTTGGTTTAGGCCTGATGACCTATGATTTTAACTGAGGATGTGATCCTTGATAGAGTCGAATGTTGGTACAGGACCCGTGTAGCCAATGTCCATTAGTTGGCATTTGAAGGAATTCATTTCTGATAGTTGGGATAAGGCTTATATGATGTTGATAGTGGTGGTTTTATTTTTTAGGCACCATTTGTGAGACCAAATCCCAAGGTACTTCCATCCAGAGAAAACATCTGGGAATTCCTTGGCATTCCAAAATGTTCCCTTAACAATAAGCATTATTTCTAGATGCATGCAGCTTACTTGTCTCCAGAAACTGATGTAGAGATCGGTCACATTGCTTTTGATATTGATATATGACAATAGCTGACCCCATTTAGTCAGGATAAGGCTTAAATGATGATTTGGTGGCAATGATACATGACATTTATGGGGATTGCGAACTTGATACATACATCTGTAAAAGGTTCAAAGCTTCAATTGTTGGATCCTTCACGAGGCATTTGCGACAAATCTTTTTTGGTCGTTAATCGAGAAAATGAATGATTGGTATTTTGACAGCTCATGCATCAGCTCTAATTAATGGAGCATTAGCAGTTCTCGAAAGGGCAATTGAAGACGAGAAACTGAATGCATTGAAGCATCTCTGCAGCTCGCATCTCAATTCTAATCAATGGAAGGCCTAGAGGGTCTCTTCTTGATTCCGAGCAGACTTTGTTGGGTTAATCATTTCTCTCCATCCCTTTCCAATCTATTGGTATAGGCGATGAGGTTGTTTTGAGATGCTCCATTAAAGGACTTTCAAGGGGCATTTGTCAAACATGTCGGTTATGAGGGATACACCCTCCTTGCATACGTCACTGAATCATGTTTACCGAATCATGTTCATCATTTTATCTCTTTTTTCTTTCTGAAGCTGATGAATGCATCCTATGGCTATAACTTATAAATGGCAATATTCAACATGCCTACTCTGTGACAGCAGTGCCATAGCAGTAAAGAGAAATTACAACATCTTACGTGACAGAACACCCCACCTATGGCCAATATCAAACACAACATGCTGCTGGGTGTGTTTGGCTACGATTAAATTTCATGGTATTTCATGATAAATCAGTTTTGATTTGGTGCAAAATATCATGAAATTTTCATGATATTTGGTGCGATCAAATTCACCTATAATGATTGCCATATCTCCTGTTCTTTGGCAAGGTCTTGCTATCTTCTTCTTCTTCTTCTTCTTTTTTTTTTCCCTGAAAGCGCTGCATTAGAATCTTCATTGCACCAAACTAAACAGCAAAGAAAGTTATATAGATTGGTTTCCCATTGTGAATGTAGCAGTGAAGTGTCCTTTTATTTTCTATGCTTCGGACTGGATACATTTATGGGCTTATTCCTTGCAGGAGGTAGGCGTGGAACCCTGAACTGGAAACTGCGATTCAATATAATTATTGGCATGGCTCGTGGCCTTGCCTATATGCACGAGGAATTCCATGTTTGTATCATACACCGAGACATAAAATCCAGTAATATACTTCTTGATGATGAATTCCAGCCTAGGATTGCAGATTTTGGGCTGGCAAGGCTTCTGCCAAACAACTGGAGCCATCTCAATACCAGAGTTGCTGGAACCCTGTAAGTCCAAAGTACTCTGTGAAATTGCCTTGGTTTCTGCCATTGCCCATATCTTTATCTGTTTTCTTCTCATTTTCCTTGAAAGAATTGAAAAATAAATGCACAAAAGCAATCCTTTTCAAGTTGATGGAAAAAGTTATAGGATGTCTTCCTAATTGAGCTTTGTGGAACGCCCGGTCTCCCTATTCATCAATATCATGAATTTGACAATCTGAATTGAGTTCCTAATTCCCCTGCTATCATTGTCATTGTTGAAGACTTCATGAACTTAGCTCCTCCACATCTTCTCTCCTTTGGGTATTCTCAAGATAAAAAAGATGTGCAAAACACAAGGGAGGCTTGGGGATCAAACTTCAATATATAGGGCCTCTTAAAACCCTAAATTCATCACAGTCTCAACACTTTCAAAAAGTTTGCACTTGCTATGTTAGGATTTTACTATGTGATGAAAGTGGAAAGTATGCTAGCCATATCAAGTAAAATTTGATCACATCATAAGTGGCCCCATCTGCATGCTCATCACCTAAGATCCAATGGCTAGCTCAATCTGGTTCGATCAAGACTGTTGATCTCTGATAGCCAGTAAACAGAAAATCATGCAGCTTCTGTCACCTCACTGACAATGAAGTTTTTGTCAATTAACATAATTCATGGTTAGATGAGTCCATTCACCCAATAGTAGGGAGATTTCAGTATTTTGATTTTAGATTTCATCTCGAGAGCTACATGTAATCTCATTGGACAGGGGGTACACGGCACCTGAATATGCAGTCCATGGGCAGTTATCCAAGAAGGCTGACACATACAGCTTTGGGGTGGTGGTGCCGGAAATTATAAGTGGTCAGAGAAGTAATGACATAAAGATCGAACCCATCACTCAGTATCTTCTCGAATGGGTAATTATTTTAAAAAATCTTGTACATTTTTGTTCTTTACAGACCCCAAATAGCTAGAACAAGGCTTTGATGATGATAACCACGACGTTTATGATTTTACATTTTATTCTTCATCTGCGTTGATCTGTGCAAAACAGGCTTACCCTTGGATCAACCGATTGAACGCAAGAAGCAGCACCTAAGAAATAAAATGGATATAGTTATTGATGAGACAATATAATGATTGAAAGAAAAATGTGCTTAAACATTTACCCACTCTAACATCTGATCAGGCATGGATCACATGATTGCTTATGCGTTTTATTATACAAACATGCATGAGCAAGTGAACTCTCTCAAGTGGCAACATGGCACACAAGAGAAAGATCCTAACCGTCTCAGATGGGTTCCCATTTCATAGATTTCTCTCCAAAAAATAGGTTGTACTGCCCATTAGTTTGCCGACAAAAACTTACAAACGAAATGGACGGTAGAAAGAAATTAATCAGCATTCCATATTCAATGTGAACATGCGGCTTTCTTGATGAGTAGACCAGCCTAATTTTTGAGCCAGGGCATGTCTAGGGGGCCACACCTAATGAATGTCCCAGATCAGGAACATGTGTCCAGTTTGGTACATATGAAAAACTAAGATTGTTTTTGTTTTGCCTTTCTTGCATGGTTTTATCTGGCATGGAGGCTGTATGAGGAGGATTCGATGATGGATTTGATGGACAAGAGCTTAGATCTGAACGAATGCAGAGAAGATGAAGTGAAAAAAGTTATTGAGATAGCTCTCATGTGCACCCAGGCACCTGCTTCAAGGCCAACCATGTCCAGGTCGTGGTTTTGCTGCTGAACCAAGGCGGTCCGGGTCTTAACCCGACCAGACCTGCCTTCGTAGGTGCTCCTGCTAGAAATCATCATAGAGCCCTTAGAGACACTTCTGCCTCTACTGGTTCATCAACGTCCAATGCCACCATGTCGATCACCCAACTTTCAGCCCGTTGACATGTCAGCCTTCCATTTGATCGAGATTATGTAAAAGATCACATAAATGAAATAAAAGGTCTTTAGGGTAGGGACAACTAGCCACCATTGATTTGGCTAGGCCAGTCGACTTTCCCATGTCCTGTGAATTTTTATTTATTTTATTTGGATCTTGCTCACTTTGGTAAGTGAGACTTGGGCTCAAGAACTCCCTAAATCTTTGTTGGCTGTTTGGATGATGGTTAAATTTGAAAAGATCAGGACAAAAAGTTCTAATACCATTCTTTCTTCCTTACTGGCCTTTTTATAAGGAGGAAAGGAGATAAAAACATGGAAATGCATCATAATTATTATTTCTATAGATACTATTGCGAAATGGATTTCATTTTTTGAGATAACTTTGTTTCGCTAGCATAAATCTCTGATTCTTATTCAATAATCATCTTGCATTTTATGTTAAAGAATTGCAGTTTGAAAAGGCAAATAATCACTTCATGGAATCCACAAATTTTTTTCCAAACCAAACATGTCAAAGGAAATCAGTTTCTTTTCCTGTCTTTTCCTTCTTATTGAATTGATCCACACAAGTTTTCTTGAGTTTTTAATATGCAAAATAATCGTATAAATCTTAAGACTAGTAAAAGATAACTGTTCCTTTTTTCAGGGCGTTTGCGTTGGTACTAATTTCTGACAGATTGTTATGTGATGCCTCTGTACTAAATGCATGGGATCTAGGACAATGTATTGGAATTCGAGCTCCCAACTTGACAAGATACAGGCGCCTTTCGGATTCAAGCAAAGTTGTGTTTGCACAAGCTGTCCTGGGAAAATTGGCTTTTCCACAGCATAGTAGGCCATTATGCACAGGAACCTAGGATTATAAGGAAAATCTCTCCCCAAAATTTGAACATCAGCAAGGATAGTATATCTCTGCAAAAAGAGGTGGAATAGGAATAAGGATAAATCATCCTAATTCATTATACAAGAACACAATATTTTGTGCACATAAATCATAATATACTAAATGTGCCACTTGTTCAACCATTCAGGTTCATGCCTGTTACAATTTATGAAACACGAAAGCTTGAACTTTTGAAAAAACAACAACTAATTTCTAGATGTTCCCTAGCATCCCACATATAATACTTCCGAAGCCGTAAAATATATAAAATCAATAGTAGAGATCATCATTTGATTTAAATTGTAGAATCATGATGTAGAAAGTGTTGATGTCGATTCTCCAAAGTAGGAGGTCTCTTCCTAATCTATCCTAGATATAGGAGAAGCAAAGAGCCACCACATGTCCCTTGGAATAGGACTAGAGGAGTGCACAAGGAGAGTCGTCTAATAACTGGACCCCATGGTGTGTGGATGATGAGGACGAAGGGAGTGTGATGCAGGATGCCCTAATTATGATGCATGCTCATGAACGCAATTAAATCAGCAGAAAATAAAGACTAATTATTTAAAATTCAGAGATAATCATTATAAACTAACAAGATCATAAAGAGACATGTAATGGAGTGGGCCATTCATCACAACCACGAACTATGAAATTCAATTATTGTTATGGTTGGATCCGGTGAGGGATGGAACATCCCGATCTTGCATGGTCATAACCCAATCGATCAATGGGGATCACTATTCTAAGGAATCGAAGAGTTTCTCGGATTATATATTTGAAAACTTGAGAATTTAGGATTTCAAGGATTGGGGATGATGAAAATAGAGAGAGAGAGAGAGAGAGAGAGAGAGAGAGAGGGGAGAAGATGATCTTACCTTAGAAGAATATTGGAGGGGCACAAGAAGAAAATAGAAGAAGAAGATTGGAGAAGAAAATGAAGTTTCATGAGAGAGAGAGAGAGAGAGAGGAGATAATCAAAGAGGCTTTCATTCAATAATAATAAACTAAATTCGAGTTTAGGGCTTAGCCCTCTTAAATAAACACTAAAACCAAGTAAAAAGACTAAATTAACCTCAATGTTTAAAAAAAAAAAAGGAAAAGAAAACAATGTGGCGCCCGAAGACGTCCAAAAACGTCCAGTGAGTTTCGGGCGCCTGAAGATAGTGAAATCTGTCCATCCAGCAGGTCTTCTTCTTCTTCCTCCTACACACGTGTCCTCCCAATGTGGGGCCTTCTATGTGTCAACCCACATATGTAAGGGCTTCAATGCTCCTCAATGAACGCCTAACCACAAGGAAGAGGCTTGTGGTGGGCGTTTTTTTCGATGGTAAACTTGAAATGGTCTTGTGTTAGCATCAACTGCCCTCGGGTGAGAAAAACTCAACTCCGACGAGTTAAAACTCTTGTAGTGTTTTAGCAAATCCGGATAAACCCTCTGCAACTCCGTTTCAATCAACCATGTAAATTCTAACGGTGGCTTATTCTTCTATTTAACTAAGTACCTCTGGAAACCTCCGTCTCTCGTAGATACTATCTCCTCATCCAAAATTCCTTCAATTTCTTCTTTATGGACAATAGGTGGAGGGAGGGGTGGAAGGGGTTGTGAAGCAAAATCAGAAAAGGGCCATGAGAGAGATAATGGATCAATGATGGGATGGTGGGAACGGACTAGATCTTCCACATTAAAAGTTGGGTTAATGTCCATTTCAGGTGGGAGGTTAATCTGATACGTGTTGGACTCAACCTTTTGCAATATCTTGAATGGTCTAGCACTACGCTCTTGTAACTTCATAGCGGAACCTTGTAAGAACCGCTCAAGCCTTATTCTCACCATTACATAGTCTCATTCTTGAAAATCTTGCAGTCTACAATGAGAATCAGCTGAAATTTTATAATTATCATTACTCTTATTTATCCGCTGTCTAATATGCGTATACAATTCATGGATATGTCGTGCAAATGCATCGGCTGATTCAGAAGACCTTTAGGTGACTGACATGGGTAAGAGATCTATTGACATTCTAGGCTTATACCCACTAACAATTTCGAATAGACTCATCCCTGTAGAATGATTTACTGACCCATTATAAGCAAATTCAGCAATTGGTAAAATTAGGTCCCAAGTCTTAATATATTCACCCACTAGACAACGTAGAAGATTTCCAAGACTTCGATTTACCACCTCTGTTTGCCCATCTGTTTGAGGATAGTAGGCAGTAGAAAATTGTAAACGAATACCCACAATGTGCCATAATGTCTTCCAAAAATAACTAGTAAATCTGACATCACGGTCAGACACTATGGTCTTAGGCAATCCATGGAGATGCACCATACCATCAAAAAAGATACGAGCAATATGAGATGCATCTGACGTTTTAGAACATGGGAGAAAATGCACTATTTTGGAGAAACGGTTCACAACGACAAAAATGGAATCGTGTTTTTTTAGTCTTGGGATGTCCCAGCACGAAATCCATACTAATGTCTTGTCACGGAGCATGTGACACTGGCAATGGCGTATATAGCCCAGTGTTTTGCTTGTGTTGCTTTGCCAGTTGACATGTACGACACCGCCTTAAAACTTTGGCTACGTTTCGCTTGAGACTTGGCCAATAGAAACGATCCTCTAAGAGGGCAATGATCTTATCACGACTAAAGTGGCCAGCTATCCCTCATGAATGAAGCTCCCAGATGAGGAATTCACGAAGGGACATACAGGGAATACATAGTCTGTCTCCCTTGAAAATGAAACCATATTTAAGGACATAATCGCATGTACTACGCTGATCACTAGAGAGCGACGCGTAAGTACTCCCAGAATCAGAACATATAGGGTATTCATCTTTCAATTACTCAAATCCAACTACTTCTACACTCAATGAATTGAGCAACGTCACTCGTCTACTAAGGGCATCCGCTGGTTTGTTTTCGACCCCGGCCTTATGTTTTAGGATGAACGAATATTCTTGAAGAAACGTTACCCACTTAGCATGTCTTGGGTTGAGTTTCTTCTGAGAATGTAAATATCTCAAGGACTCATGATCAGAAAATAAGACGAATTCTTGCGGTAGGAGATAGTGATGACAATGTCTCAGGGATTACATTACCGCGTAGAATTCTTTGTCATAGGTGGAGTACTTTTGTTTTGCCTCATTCAGTTTCTCACTGAAATAGGCTATAAGGTGGCCCTCCTGGCTCAACACTCCACCTATATCAACACCAGACGCATCACACGCCATCTCAAAGACTTTAGAAAAGTCAGGTAGACGCATGACATGAGCTTCTACCATTTTGCCCTTAATTTCCCTAAAGCCTTAATTGCGGCTTTAGACCACATGAACTCTCCCTTTTTCATGCATTTAGTAATGGGAGCCATGATCGTGCTAAAATCCCAAATGAACCGACGATAATAAGTTGTTAAGCCATGAAAACTTCACACCTCATGAATGTTCCTCGGTTTAGGCCACTCAACTATGGCCTTGACCTTTTCAGGGTCTGCGTGCATTCCTTCTGAAGACACTATAAATTCTAAGAACACGACTTGACTAGACATGAATGCACATTTCTTAAGATTGGCTGACAACTTCTCATTCCTAAGGACGCTACAGACTTGCTTCAGATGTTCAAGGTGTGATTCCTTAGTGGTACCATTAATAAGAATGTCATCAAAGTACACCACTAGGAATTTTCTCATGAACGGCCTTAAGACTTGTGTCATCACCCGCATAAAAGTACTGGGCGCATTAGTCAGGCCGAGGGGCATGACCATCCATTTGTACAACCCATCTTTGGTTTTGAACGCCGTTGTCCACTCATCTCCTGGGCGTATGCGGATTTGGTGATATCCACTCTTGAGATTAATTTTGGAGAATATGGTGGACCTCACCATCATGTCAAGCATATCATCAAGTCTAGGTATGGGAAACCTATATTTGACAGTAATTTTGTTTATGGCACGGCTGTACACACACATGCGCCATGTACCGTCTTTCTTTGATGTCAACAATGTTGGCATGGCACATGGGCTCATACTCTCTTGGATAAAACCCTTTTGCAGAAGCTCATCAATTTGCCTCTTCAACTCTGCATGTTCTGCAGGGTTCATCCTGTAGTAGGGAAGGTTCGGTAGAGTTGACCCTGGGACGAGGTCAATGGCATGCTGAATGTCCCTCATAGGTGATAACTAGTTCGGCCTCAGGAAACACGTCACTGTATTCCTTTAGAACCGACGTTACCTCATGGGGTAACTCTTATGGAACTTCAGGTGTAATCTCTCTTGCCACAAGGGCATACACCATGGAATTCTCCTTAGTCTCTTTCTCGAACTCTCTCACATTGATTATGTGAAGAGACTTAGGATTGGATTTCCTCACTTCCTTAGGCTCACTCGCCTTCTCATCTTTTTTCTTCCCTAGTGTGCTTTCAGGTGGTATAGGATTAAGTTTGATCTTTTTACTGTTATGCATGAAGGTACACACATTCGAACGGCCAAAGATCGTGACGTCATTGTCGAATAGCCACGGCCTACCTAGGATGATATGTCCAACATCCATAGGTATCACATCACACCATAGGGACTCCTTGTATGACTCAAACTCGATAGGAACTAAACACTGATGGGTGATTGGAATGGATGTTTTACCAACCCAAGAAACTTTGTATAGGTCAGGATGAGGTGTGGATTTCAGCTTCAGACGATCTAAGGTGTTAGCGGAAATCACATTCTGACAACTTCTACTGTCCACTATCACCTTACAATTTTTCTCCCCACACTTGGCAAGAGTATAGAAGATAGTGTTCCGACGCCAATCAACATTACTCCTAGACTGAGCTAGCACACGCCTTACTACTGCAAGCATTGCTTCTTCATCTACACCATCTTCGTCAGTAAGACCTCATTCATAGGGATATTCTTCTACTTCATAATCACCCTGGTCATCAACACCCTCATGGGACTCGTTTATAACTAAGGCTTTCTCACGGTTCTTTGTGGGACACTGATTAGACATGTGACCCAAATTCCCACATTTGTAGCACCTCACTTGGCTACCCCCACTGGGACAGGCACTAAGAACCCCTTTGCCTTTCTCCTCCTTAGGCCTAGGCGGGATAGTCGCTCGTGCTCTAGGTTGACTACCAACGTTAGGTTTAGTTCCCTGGGGACCAAATCTAGCATTAGAGTCTCGGGACTCAAAACGTTTAATGACAGGAACTTTCAGGTATTGCTCTAGTTCCTACACAACTTGATATGCTTCATCCAAGTCCGTTAAGGGTCGAATCATAAGCTCACGCTAAAGATCCGCTTAAAAGCATGCCTTGGAACGCGAGAGCGTTACTAGAGGGTCCTTATGGATATCACATCGCATCATAAATTCCTCAAATTTGCCGATGTAGTCAGCGACAGACATTGACCCTTGGCGTAAGGATTGCCACTGGTCAAGGAGCTTTCGTCGGTATGAGAGAGGAATATATTCCTCATTCAACTTCTCTTTCATCTAATGCCAATCTGTGATAGGGGCTCTACCAATTCTTTCTACCTTTCGCTCAGTGTTGGTCCAAAACAACTTGGCCTGACCCACAAGTTTCATCTTTACAAACCGTATTTGACGGTTTTCTGATATTCCATACCACTCAAAATAGTGGTCCATGTCAGCAACCCAGTCAAGGAATGCCTTGGGATCTAGACGCCCATCAAAACTTGGGGCTTCCACCTTTACATTCTTCATCGCACGCTCATCGGGATCATAGTAGTATGGATAGTCATATGTAGCTTGTGCCTCTCGCACAACACCACGACCAGCTCCACGTCCCCTACCACCATTTCCTCCACGTATGGGAACACTCTCCTCAATGATTTCTCCTGCTTGAGAGTGTGTGTCTTCCCCAAGAGTGGGGTTCTCCCTTTGGGATGTCTCTAATTGCTCGACTTTATTTATGGTGGTGGTGATCTGGGTACTTAAATGAGCGAATTCACTCTTCTGTCTCATTTCCGTTGTACCTATCTTTTGCATCAATTGAGCAAATTGCTCAGATAACTGCTCATTGTTCATAATTGGTTGAAATCCAAAACCTCTAACTTTTTTCGTGGGCATACAACTAAGACTTGAACCAAACTCTACCCAACTAGACTATTAGGTGTTACGACTTACAAGATGAATGCGATGAATGCAAAAATAATATGAACTGACACAATTAAATTAAGACAGGAAACAACTCAAATCTGGAAAATTTTCAAATTAGGAAACTTTCTAAAGTTAGAAAGTTTCTAAAATTGGAAACTTTCTAAATCTGAAAATTTCCTAAAATAGCCCTAAAAATCAAAACCCTAATTTGATAACTCGATCTAGACAAAACCATGCAAGCCTATTCTCTGATACCAAATTTGATGCAGGATGCCCTAATTATGATGCATGCTCATGAATGCAATTAAATCAGCGGAAAATAAAGACAATAATAATCTAAAATTTAGAGATAATCATCATAAACTAAGAAGATCATAAAGAGACATGCAATGAAGCGGGCCATTCATCACAACCACGAAGTATGAAATTCAATTATTGCTATGGTTGGATCCGGCGAGGGATGAAACCTCCCAATCTTGCATGATCATAACCCAATCAATCAATGGGGATCACTAGTCCGAGGAATCAAAGAGTTTCTCATATTAGGGATTTGAAAACTTGAGAATTTAGGATTTTAAGGATTGGGGATAATGGAGATAGAGAGAGAAAAGGAAGAAAATCTTGCCTTAGAGGAATATTGGAGGGTTACAGAAGAAAATAGAAGAAGAAGATTGGAGAAGAAGATGAAGTTTCATGAGAGAGAGAGAGAGAAAGGAGATAACCAAAGAGGCTTTCATTTAATAATACTAAACTAAATTTGAGTTTAGGGCTTAGCCCTCTTAAATAAACACTAAAAGCAAGTAAAAAGACTAAATTACCCTCAATGTTAAAAAAAAAAGAAAAGAAAACAATTTGCGCAAAAGTTCGGGTGCCGGATCGGGCGCCCGAAGACGTCCAAAAATGTCCAGTGAGTTTCGGGCGCCCGAAGACAGTGGTCGAGCGCCCGAGTGAAATCTATCTATCTAGTGGGTCTTCTTCTTCTTCCTCCTACACATGTGTCCTCCCAATGTGGGGCCTTCTATGTGTCAACCCATATGTGTAAGGGCTTCAATGCTCCTCAATGAACACCTAACCACAAGGAAGAGGCTTGTGGTGGGCGTTTTCTTCGATGGTAAACTTAAAATGGTCTTGTGTTCGCATCAGAGAGAGATGTGATGATCTCTCTTCTTCTCTCTCTCTCTCTCTCTCAATGGGTCACACCCAAAGGGGTTTGGGATGTCAGGCTCTCTCTCTCTTGCTTTGGAATGATGTCTATATAAGCAGGAGTTAGGGTTTTAGGGATGCACCAGTTATGGTACATCTCACTCCTATAGACTTTTGTATGCTTTACTACATCAAAAGTCTATGATCTTGCCTATCCATGTCCCAAAATTAACCCAATCCCTCTTTTAACCATGGTCATCCACTGTTGATCCAATACCCGTACAAATTAATGGGTGAATTGTAAGATCTTAAACATTATATATCCATAAAATGCATTTAACAATTGAAAAAATTTACTAAAACATTTAAAACAAAATGGTTATAGGAAAAGAGAAAATCTTTAAAAAAAAAAAAAAAAAAGATCTTAGTGACAGAAGTGTTCCTAGGCAACTAGTGGATCCCTAGTTAAAGCATATGGACCTCAACCGTATTTTAATGCATGCACCAACCACACCCACACATGAACCATTGAATTGACGTTGTGAGAAGAGCCAAAGTATATTACACTATGAATTGGAACAACCCTTAATTATGTCCTAAGGTCTAAGCATTAGTCCAAGTCAATACACAGAAGTCAATCTAGATCATACGTGATAGATCTCTCTCATACTTTCCATCCCTACTCGTTATCGGTCCCTATATTACACTATGAATTGGAACTCCCCTTATGTCCTGAGGTCTAAGCACTAGTCAAAGTTAGTACACAGAAGTCAATCCAGATCATGCGTGTTAGATCTCTCTCATACTTTCCATCCCTACTCGTTATCGGTCCCTTCACACAAGATGACCAAAGGTTTGTCTTAAAACCTGGTAAGCAGTCATGGACTAACAGGATACCAAGATCCATGAAACGTAACTCAGCAAGTTCTTGTTGTGCCCAAACTCAAGTTCCCAATGAAAATGAAATAAACCCTCTCTTTTACCACAGGAATATATAAATAATTAAAGTAAAACATATATTAATTATGAAATTAATAACATATCCTCAAGGGATCCATGGTCATTATGATCAGCAGTCAAGATAACATTGTGCAATTGTCAATCTTCAAGTGCCCAACATGTGCCACATGTGTTATTGTCCACATGCAATTTACTCGCTAAATATGCCACAATCTTCGATCATTAAGCTCCTTGCATGCATTATAGTCTATCTTTACTCTATGTTATAGAGCGTTTGACAAATAACCAATAGAATAGCTAGTCCAAGACAACATTACTTGGATCGCCTATCCAACCCATGACCTAGAGAACTTGTGCCGAGACAATGCTTACATCCAAATGCCCCTATAATTTGATGATGACTACCTCTAAACATCTCCAACATTAAAGATCTAAAGAGCAATGGCTTGCAAAACAAGTCAATGTTGATGTAGAGTGGGTCACCGATTATTTCATGGCTCAGATGGACTAGAGGAAGACCGGTCGGGGTTGGAAGTGATCCAGGCTGTCAGGACAGTAAAACAATCGTATCTCACAATCCGAAATGAGTTACAGGGGGTATTGTTCGCTCGCCTCAAGTGCAAGGCTACAATGTAGTAATAAATCTCGGTAAGATTGAGGTCAATCCACAGGGAATAAGGTAAACCAATTCAAGTTGTTTCAGCAACTTCGAATTCAATGAATTAAGGAATTCAAGTTTATGAACTAACTTAAACAATGATTGTAAAAATCTGTAATTAAAGGGAACTAAGGCTTTCGAGGATCCACTTGTGATAGCCCTCATGTGAATTCATTCATCGAAGCATAACACAACTAGAATTGAAGTTCTATCTCTCTTCTAGTTGAAAGATATGGCATTCAAACACAAACAAGCTCTACTCAAGTTGAAGAACAAGGTTCTAGTTCTAATGAAGCCCATAGAAGTCGAATATGTAGCCTTCGAAGTAACGACCATGCCAATGGACTATGGTACACTCTAGGGTTACTACAATTCGAATCTAATCAATCCAAACATGATAATCTCAAAGAATTGCAAGGAACTCATGTCCGAAGCACATGAACTCATAAAACATCTAAAAATATCACTTTTATTCAAACTAGAACTTAAAAATCCAAACTTTAAGAAAAGTACTTGAATTAGAACGAATCCAACATGACAACTACTTACAAGCTTCACATCTTAGCCTTAGCTAAGAAGTTCTAGCCGAGCATTATCATGCTTTAATTAGAATTCAAAGAAAAACTACGCAAAAACATGAAAAACTAGAAAAAAAAAACCCTAGTGGGAGGAGTTGCGGTCGCTCCACGATGATCTCCCTTGCTCCCCACGAACTTAGAACTCTTTTAGGATACCTTAGCAAGGATGCCAAGGTGTCCTTTTATAGAAAAAATCATGAACCGCCTCGGATTGCGTAAAAACTTACGCACGTATGTCGGTCATTGGACGCTGGTCGGGCGCCTAATCACATTGTGGTCGGGCGCCCGACCGAGCTGTAATTCAATCAGTGCGTTTTTGGTGAAATCCCTTTTGAATATTGGGCGCCCAACCCAATTGTGGTTGGGCGCCCGGTCAGGTCCAGATTTGTCTAGCATCTTCAACATATTATCGTCTAATTTCGGGCGCTCGACCATGTTTTGGTCGGGCGCCCGGTAGCCTTCTGATATTCATGCTGCACTCTTCTTTCTTTTGGCCAATCCAGGTCTTTTTGATGTGATTCTTCAGGGCTTCTTTCGAATGTCTTCAATGTGGTTCCAAATGACCCTTTTAACAACAAATTCATGACTTTTCTCTTTCATTCCTACATACACAAAACAAGCATTAGATGGGTCTCTTAAGCATGCAAACCATGCATGTAATGTGATGTAATTGACTAGAAAATGTATAAAATAGAAGCTCAACATATATAATATATGATTTTAGGGTAGCTTGAGCTACTTTAGCCAACCAACCCTGCTATGCTGGGTTGCCCATGCCGAAATTGCAAGATTCGACTAGATTGACCATCATTATCCTAGTTTTATTTCAATTTTACTATTTAGAGTAAGTTTTTTTTCGATCATATCTTTTGATTCGTAGGGTTTTGGAAGTCGTGCCCAACATGAAAAAGGCTTAAAATAATTAGAAGAATAACATGATTGGGCCCATTTGAAAACTTTCTATTTTTGGCCGAAAACATGAGTTCTAGTATAATTGAGAGACTTCTATAACTAGTAAGTTTACTATTTATAGTAAGTCGGGGTTTCTAAGAGTTATAGTTCGAGTTTGAGTCTGATACTCAACCTAGGGTTTAATTTCTTATTTATATGCATTGTAATTCCATTTTTAGCATTTGATATAATTATATTAAATTTCTAAAAATTATTTCATTCTATCTTCTCATGGATTCGAGAACACCTTGAGGATTCAAGGTATCTATCCAGTTAGGGAGATGGTAATCAACCTACCACGTTCTCCCCTGTGTCAAATATGTATTTAATCGAAAAGTTAAATAATGAAATGGTTGAAATATTCTCGTCCCTAATCTGCTGTTAAGTGAAGTCATTCGTATAAATGGTTTAGATCATTGAAATGTGATAGATATATACTACTGCAACATGTTATAGAAAGTCTCGTATTGCTATGTAGAGCACTTAAGACGTCAATATAGGGGTCAATCATTGCAATTGGTATTCGAAAGGACGGACATAAAATCATGAGGGAGATGATGGGTAGAACCAGATTAGAGGCATTTCACGATTTAAGGTGCAATTTCTGACATTTAGAGCTGTTGGACATTAGTAGGACATTAGCATACCTAGATATTCAACTGCTGGAAGGGCGTCACTACGCTATAAAATTAGGAAATGAGAGAGATTCAACTGCTGGAAGGGCGTCACTATGCTATAAAAGTAGGCAATGAGAGAGAGAGAGAGAGAGAGAGAGAGAGAGAGAGAGAGAGAGAGAGAGAGTGTAAATTAGTCAATGATGCCGCTATGTAGTATGGATAATTATACAAGCTGCCCATTTTCCTAACCATTGATTGGACAGCTAAGATCACACCCAACCAAAGTGATTTTGAGATGTATGGGGCTGTCAAAGGTGGGACGCATATGATGGATGATTTAGATCAATGATCAGACCATTTATATCATGATCAGAGTGATTTTCTACGAGGGACATGGGCAATTGAAGCTAGGCATATGATGGATGATCTAAGTCAAAGATCATACCATTTGTGACATGTTTAATACGGACCATCCATCACGTAGCCATTGATTGGAAGAATAAGATCATTCAACCCAAGTGATTTTTTGACAGGGGTGGGGAAATCAAGGGTGAGAAGACCCACATGACATGATTTAGTTTACTACCGAACATTTATAGTATGAACAATATGGACCATCGATTTCCCTTGATATTGAAAGGGCAATCAGGATTATTTAGCAATATGAAGTCGGGAGAGAGTTGGGCAATAAAGGGTGAGACAATGATGTATGGTCTAAATCAACTATCAAACCATTTGCAGCATGATCAATACAAACCATTAATTTTCTTAATCACTTGATGGATGGTCAAGTTAACATAAGCAAGATTTAGTTTTTTATATAGTCATGGCCAATCAAGGGTGGGACCTATTTACACCTAGCCTAGTACAGTTTACGGTGCCCCAATAAAGAGAAGCCACATGTTGGCACACTTGTATGAATGACAGGAGGAAAACCTATATCTCCCAACAATACATAGCATGCCAAAAGGAGACTCACTTTAGAGAATTCAGATTTTGGTATTAATTGACTTAGGAACTGTCTTACCCATTCTTTTTCGTTTTGATTTGCTCTCATGTTATGAGTATTTAATGCATGATATTTTTCAAGATTGAGGACAATGTATAATTTAGGTTTGGGGTGAAAATTCCTGAGAAATTTTTTGAATATCTGCTGTTTGGGGCTATTTTTTGGCTAGAAAGAAAATTGAAGTTAAATTCTGTGAATTTAAATGATTTGAAAGTAATTTGAATATTAGAATGATAAGGCACTTAGTAATGAGAATTTTTTAAGCCTAGAGATCCAATTATTTGGTAGATTTTTAAATTGAGATATTTTTATTAATTTTTTGTCAAAAAGTTTTAAACATTGATTGAGTCCTGAATTTTCACAATTCACTTCTAGCTTACATTATGAGTATTGAATTTGATACTGTAATAGGATTTGATGATTATTGAGTTCTAGGAACCAAGCATGGGAAACTTAGAGAGAGAGAGAGAGAGATTCAGTTAAAAAATAGTGAGCATTGATAAGGGCTACCTATTGAATGAAAAGAAGTATGAAAATATGATTAAAAGTTTAGAAAGTGAATATAAAAAGAAGAAAAGAAAAAGAAAGGAAAATAGAGTGAAAGTTATCGATGAAAAAATTGAAAAACTGAAAAATTGCATTGAACAGTAAGGCGGGTTTGGTTTTGTGATTTAGTTTATTTGACCATTCTTAGTGATTATAAGTGTTAATATTACTTTAGAAGACTGGACTCCTATCTACGTTAAGTTTAGATTTCATTGTGCACCTATGGAACTCAATGTTTATAATTTTTCTACTGATGGACTAATGATTTGAACTTAATTAGATTGTTTACTAAGTGCTAGAATCTAGGGAGATGTTATTTTGAAAACTGTGTGCATTGGAATTTTATTGTTTAGATAACTTGAAAAATTGTATAAATTGAAAGAATTTACTCTTCTAGAAGATTTTTTTTTTTTTTTTTTATCTTGGATTTTGGAATAAGTTTTATATATTTTGCTAGAAGACTAGCAAAAAGATGGTTGAGGGTGTGTTAAGTCCTAAATATTGCAAATTTATCCCCTATTATGCATTGTTTTCTAATGCATTTGAATATTAAATTGGTCTAATTAGATGTGTTTTCATTGTATAGGAAAGATTTGAAGATTCGAGATAATTTGAATCAAGAGTGACGTTTTAGAGCTAAAAATGATGATCAAGCATGAGAAGATCAACAGAAATCAAGTTTGAAGCATGATTGGAAGATTGGAAGAACCGAGTTTCAAAGTGTAGAAAAAATAACAAGTTTCGATCAACCTAGGGAGATGTTTGATCGATCTACAAACCATCGATTGGAATCAATCAATCGAAGGAAAAATTAAAATTCATCCAAATTTTGGACTAAACTTGCTGGAAATTTTTTGCATAGTTTGATTGATCGAAGTAGGAGTTCGATCAATCGGAATTCGACTGAATTTTAAAATTGCTTGCTAGTTATTTGCTAACAAGTTAGGTCGATCGAGAATTAAGTTAGGTCGATCGAACTATCAATCGACAGAAGTTAGGTTGATTGAACTATTGCTTAACGGTTCTACGGGATTTTGCATAAGTGTGTAACTTATTTCTAATTTCAAATGGGACTCTTTAAAGTTGGTGGGAATTGTTATATAAGGGCTCTAGGACATGTCTAGGCTATCAACGAAGTAAGGAGAGAGAGAGAGAGAGAGAGAGAGAGAGAGAGAGAGAGAGAGAGAGAGAGAGAGAGAGAGAGATGAGCTTCTTCTTCTAGTTCTTCTACTTTGTTTCTAGTTTTTCTTTTTTTCTTTTGAGATAGCTTTGGCTAGTTAATCTCTTAGCTAGAGTTAAGAGGTGCATATAGTTAATCTATAATGTTTTAGTTTATTGATTTAAGTACAATGATTTGAATGATGAATTATTTAGTTGATTAGTTTGAATGAAAGTAATAGTGTGACGCCCCAGATGCCAGGGGCCACAGACAATCACGATTCCTGATATCCTGGGTTCCACATTATACAATTGCATAAATAGTAATCAAACATGATCAATTTAGGTAAAATTAATCCCATCCATAAACAAACCATGTCATGAAGTAAGATCATCTAAAATAAAGCAGGTAAATCTAAAATATCATCTCACTCAAGGGGCCCCACAGGGATCCCCAATATCCAATGTCCAAAATATATATAAGATACGCCAGCTAGGTTCATCGCCAAGGCTACTAGCTCCCAAAAGATCTGCCCTGGCCCTCCTCTAGGCCTGATCATCGTCAAACTAGAAGTACAAGTCCTCAGCGTCCTCTCCATCCTCGTACTCCATTAGAGTATCCGCCTCAAGCGTACCTGAGTCAATCGTATTGTTTGGTTGGTGTTTTAAAACACCATCTTAGAGTGAGAGTGAGTGATCAAATCAGTGGTTCCATTTCCTTAAGTTACTTAAAAGATTAAATGTAATCAAATGTAGGTAATGAGATCGACATACACAACAACCATTCAAGGTAGGTTTAACTGCATGTGTGCATGAGATGCAGATGCATGCCCGAACACCATTTTTTGCCACAACTGACAGTGAATGGCTCGTCACCACAGCACCCACACAGACACAAGTCACCAGTGAACGGGGCTCCTTACCCCATCACCCACACAAACACAAGTCGCCAGTGAATGGGGCTCATCACCCCATCACCAGCACAATGCATGCTATGCAGAATCATGTATGATTAGCCAAGTAATTAGTTAGTCTAGTTTCATCCGGCAGGTTGGCAAAGCCATAGTACCATCACCTTATTAGCAAGCCTAATTGGGACCATCTGTCTCCCTGCGTTGCGAACGCCCATCATCACCAATAACCCCTCGATCCGTACTTGGGTTATTCACCCGAGAGCCTAGTTTGGTCATGACTCGTTAGTCACACCCAACTCAAGAGAAAAAGGCTCATCACCCCTTCCCATAGTCAAGTGGTAGGCTCGTTGCCTCCACGGGTACTCAATGGTCACTACGGGGAGGCTCGTCACCCCAGCATAGGCCGACGGCTCGGACATGGTATCTTATACCACCATGCTCGGCCCATGAGACTTTAGGGATCGATTCACGGTACGATTTTAAGTGGTATATCCTAATGGTAATGATGGTACTTTGGATTCTATGGAAGGTGACAAGAAATAGGGCACACACATCCAACCCGATGACAGGTTGACACATTCGACTGAGGAGAAAGTCGGGAAGGCCGACCTTAGGCAAACGTGGCACATGTAGTCCTCAAACTATAGCCGGTCACCTATATTGTACTTCAAATCGACCATCCCAACCCAAGGGTGGTCGACCTCAAGTGGTTGCCCCAATTCTATCTAATTATCGAGGTAGACCAGCATATAAGATCAATTCCATAAGATAGCATAGAGTGATTTTCAGACAATTCAAGTACAAATCAATTAGTATGCATGAACAGTTTCATAATAGTATATTATTGGCATGAAGCAATAATTTTTTTAAATATTCTACCAATCATAGAGCAAGATCTACATCATACCACCCTAGAGCATTTCTAGCACAACAATAATTTCATTCATCTATCATCAAATGAAACATGACATTTAATATAGACATGCAAGTTAAGTAAGCAAACATTATGACTTCAAGGATTAAAATCAAGCAGTCTCATCATTCATGCATAGATCTAAGCATATCACAACATCACAATGGTAAATCTAAGCATTCATAATCATCCAATTGAGGCATTAACTGCATCTAATAAGATTTGGTCCTAGGCAACCTAGGGGCAATGGACTGCACCTCAATCCTTGGAGCAGCTTGGGGTTTTCCTACAAGGATGGACCTCGCATGTCAGGAATTTGGGGGAAAACTAATAAATGTAGCTGTGATTTAAGGAAAAATCTTCTTACTAACCTTTAATAGTTGATGAAGAAGGGCTACAATGAGAAATGGCAACTATGGCAATGTTGGTGCACCCAAAATCAAGTAGGGTGGCATGCAAGGAACACCCCCACCTATACTCCTTCCTTCCTCTCTACTCTCCCTCACTCTCTCTCTTTCTCAATAATTTTTTGAAGTAGAAAGAGAGGAATGAGTGCTTAAATAGGTCACCAAAATGGCCCTGGCTAAATATCCTTTTCTTATTAGCCCTACAATGGACTATTTTAGTTATGCGGGGCCCACTTATTCCCTCCGGGCTAATCCGGTCTAAGGGTCAGCCTCCCCTAAGGCAGACCTCCTACGGTTATGATCTTACGCGATTCAGATGCGGCGATCTTTAGGTAGAAGTGCGAGTTCATTTAACAGTCATTGATCACAGATTGGGAATATGGCTTATAGGTTGGATCCAAAGTTATAATTCAAATTCATGTTCCAAATTTTATGGCCATACAAGGGTCCCAAATACCCACTCAAGCAAAAGGTATGGTTGGTAATGATTATTTGTGTTAGTTTTTAATTAGATGGATTTGTGGTTGCTAAGTGCTCTAGTTGGTTCTTAAAACTATGTAATTCTAGGTGTTAGCTTCCAATGACGTCCCTCAAAGTTCGTCAAGCTCGGTGAGGGGATTATTCCTTTTAAGTTTTGGGTTTATCGACTCTACGTCGAGTGATATGAGGGCCCTCTTTCGAGTGTGTATAGGTTTATCTTAATAAAATTAAGGCCTTTCAAAGTTAAGGGAGTTTAATTAATCGGCCTAAGGTGATGTGCACATGACGTGGCCCGGTGTATAATTGGGTGTTAAAGTGGTGATTTTGCGGGGCGTTATAAAAAGTTTTAGATTAATCGTTAGATTTATTGTAGATTCCGGATACATTGAATGCTTTTGATTTTCTGAGATTGATTGCTTGGTTTTATGAGAGCATTAATCTGTAGAATTCTTAGATTCATTGTGATTTTTAGATACGATGAATGCTTTGTATTCTCGACAGTTAATTATTTTGTTCTTCAATATAGAGACGATCAATTGAAGTTCATATCTATATTGGATTTTAAATTATGGTTTAACTAAATTATTTTTTGATTGGGAGGAATCTTCATTTTATCTCAATTGAGTTATCGAATTGAATCGATAAGCTAGACATTATAGATTGATTATAAGTGGATCCTTAGCACCTTAGTTTCTTATTATTGATTTTTTTTTACACTTTAAATTTGTTGGATTAAAAATCTAGATTTCAGATTTCTAATTGCTTTCTAGTTTATTTTAAATCTATGGTGCTCTGAATTGTCTCACCGAGTTATTACTACATTGTAGCCCTATACTTGGGGTTGTCTACCTCTTGGTTCGATCACTAGTTATTGCTCCTCTAGATGAGATAGTTGCATTAGAACTACTAAAGCTTCGAAACCTCTCTCTAATTACCGTTTTACCATCCCTTCCAACCCATGTCAGAGTGTCATGTGGGACCTCCTTTTCCTTTACCAATCAAAAGCCTACACTTCACCCTTTTACCCCTGAAAGTCCCTACAATTATCAGAATACTATCTAAGGGGTTATAAATATCCCCCTCCTCTCCTCATGTTAAGACACACAACTAACGCCAAGAGAAGGAGAGAGAGAGAGAGAGAGAGAGAGAGAGAGAGAGAGAGAGAGAAGTGAGTTAGAGTGAGAGGGAGAGCTTGAGCTTTTAAGCCCTCATCCCTTCAAGCCCCCTATTTAACTTCTTCTAGCACTCTCCTAGCTTCCTAGCCCTCCAAAGTCATCCCTTTGAGTCTAGGTCCATCTTGGGCTACGAGTTTCAAGCCATTTTAACTCGCAAGCTAAGAATTGAGTCACTATCATTTGCTTTCATACTTCATTGATCACATCATCACTTCCCTTCTCAACCCCCTACTTGTCTAGGCTGTCATTGGGTATATGCTTTCTGACTTGTCGGAATTTCAGATTCTGTCACATTAGAAACTCATGGTTGCCTAGTTATCCTACATATCATTACAGGATCACCACATCTCTTCTTAACCCCCTTCTCTTCTAGGCTCTCTCTAGACGTATGCTCTATGACTTACTAAAATCCCATATCCTGTCAGATTAGAAATTCGAGTTTGCCTAATCTTATTTTTAATACTTTCTCATCTAGCATAGAACCATCATATTCCCTAAAAAACTGTTAACCATATGAAGTAGAGACTGCATATTCGTGTAGGCAAAGTGGTTGCCTAACATCTTCCCTCTCTATAATCGAGGTCCCTTACTCGAAATCCTAGGTCACAGATTAGGAGTTATTTCAAAGCGAGAAAGTCCTCAGATTCTTTAGCTTTCATAGATTCTCCAAGGCCTATTCGATTATGGAATTTTGACCTAATTAGCTAGTTGCAACTCCAAGTCTATTATATCATCAATATAAGTTAGTCTGCATGAGCAAAATAAAGATAAAAATGTGTAGGCGCTATTTCCAGCGTTCACAGTAGCATTACTCTTACACTTGTTATAGCATTTCCTTTATGCTTGATGTGGCACTACATGCACACCACTTGCATTTGACTATATGTTGTGCAACATCCATACCTCATTTGCATCATGTATGCATGACATTGGATGATGCTTTGATCATGGTTGAGTATGTACCCGCGATATGGGACACTCTTTAGAAGGTGTCATCCCTACTAGCTAGCAGATCGTAGTTAGTACTCATGACATGGTTTGGCTTGCCTATGAGTGACAAGGTTGCATTTGATGTCCCTATGGCTTAGGGTATTTCAGGAACCCGTATGAGATGCGGTCGGCTTGCATGTATGCACGACTTGCATGACATGCTTACATGACTCAGATTATGGACTCATGCATTCATGCATTTGCATGCACACCCTAGCAACATCAGGTTTGTGCCCACCACAGGTTCATCATGGTTGGAAGATTGGTTATGGACATCGAAAATTGGTTACTTTTATTGGATGTTAAAGATGTCATTGGGTGAAAATTCATAAACCCACGTAGGGTCGTAGGATGCTCCAACATCTAGACAGAGTGGATACATAAGTGCCCGAATGCCACACACCAACAAGTCATGCCTTCCACTATATTAGGGTCGGTTGAAAAGGGGTTTGGCTTCACCTTTTCGAAGAGTGTGGTGGTGATTGAGGTCATGTCTAATCAACTTGAAAATGGGTCTACTACTGCATGCCGGGTGGGATTTTGCATGGCTAAAGGAGTGAAGTCTCTTGTGTTTGCATGATAGCGTCTTGCACGTAGATTAGTGCCAATATACTAGACCCCCATGATTCCAGATGAGAATTGTACTGAGATGTTGATTAGACATCAGGATTAATATGTTTGCATCGCATGGCTACATACGACATTTGACCCGATTAGCCTTCGCATAGCATGTTTGCATAGCCTTAGTTTGGCTAGTTGCACACATGGACATTGGTAAATTAGCCCTCCATCTTTGCTGCTTACTCTGATTTTGATATGGATATTATGGTAATAAATCTGTCATATGCATTGCGCACGCACAAACACACTTTATTGTGCTTCATGTAGAAGCTTATGGGCATTTTCTCATTTTTTTAGGATATGTTAGAGTGTAGTAGTTGGTGATGCTAGAGCAGGCTTCTTTATTTTTTCTTACAATCAAATGTATTTTCCTTTTTGCAAGATTGTACCTAATTAGTTGTTTAGTGGAGATATATGTTGCTTGTGGAGTTCTTTTAGTGATACTTGGTTATTAAAGTTTTTTCCTAAATCCTCCTTGTGGAACGCCACTGTGGACCCTCGCCGTTCCGCGCTCCTGGACGTTCTCCCTTCCCTTTTGGAAAAAGAAGAGGGGTGCGTGCGTGCGAATCGCAGTTTGTGCCACTAGCTTGCCTCGTTCTCGAGGGCTTTTATTCGGTTGTCGTGTTAAGCTGGATGTGTTTGAATAAGTTCGTATAAGACCAGAGTCGCCACTAGCCAGTTACTTCGAATCTACAGTCGGCTAGACCCCGTAGAAACATTAGAGAAGGGGATCCGAAGATTCCTTTCTCTAAAATGACTCCTTTTAATCTGTGGCCAGAGATTCAAGGTAAGGGATCACGGTTACAGGGTGGGAAGAGGTTAAGCACCCCACACACTGCCTGTACCGAAGTACGGTCTCTACTTCACATAATTGAACTAATACTTGAAAGTCTGATTTAATCCTCGTACATTCTCATGGATGACATGATGCATGAATGAAGGTCTGAACAGTAAGAGTTTCTGATGGGCAGGTTTCCATTAACAGGCAAGCCCAGAGCATATACTGGAACTGACAGGTGCTTTATGCAAGATGCATGCTGTGTGCTTGAATGATCAAAGTGCTTATAGTGACTGATGCATGAATGCAGGTCTGAACAGTAAGAGTTTCTGATGGGCAGGTTTCTATTAACAGGCAAGCCTAGAGCATACGCTCGAACTGACAGGTGCTTTATGCGGGACGCATACTGTGTGCTTGAATGATCAAAGTGCTTGTAGTGAAGCAGGGGGGTTGGAAGAAAAGTAAATGTTGCACTTATGCTAGATGCTAATGAGATGATGCTGGTGAAAGAATAGCTGGATGGACGGAGGTGTCGCAAGGGTTTGCTCCGAGTGGGTGGATCAAGACTTGGATGGCTTGCGAGACTTGGACCAGTGGTCAGGCTGGGCTGGACAAGGGGTAGGCTCTCCTCACTCGGGCTCTCCTTGGTGGAAAAATGGGCTAAAAGGGTGGAGGAAGGCTCGGACTGAACGGGATCGCACTCAGACTTGAAGGCTTGTGAAATGAGAAGGGGAGGGGGGTATTTATAGCAGCGGGGAGTGGCAGTTCCCGTAATTAATTTTGGGCGGCACTCAGGCGGCCGCCCGTACGGTCAATTTGCTTCTGGTTCGGAGTATACGACCTCCGAACCTGAAGCAGAATTTTCTTAGCTTTGGGGTTCGAGCTTGCTCCGAGGCTGCGGTTTGAAACTCGGTGAGTTGACTGGGTTCAAGAGATGGGTTGACACGGTGAGTTGACTCGATGGGTTGACTCAGCGTGTTAACTCAGTGATTTGACTCAGCGAGTTAACTCACCGAGTTTAACTTTTTTAGGATATTTTGACTGATTTTTCTTATGGGGGATTTTTCAGGCTGATGTTTAAGGGTGAGTTGACTGGGTTCAGGCTTGAGTTGGGCTATAGATTGGGGCTTACAAGGGTGAGTTTGGCTGAGTTTGGACATGGGATTTTGGTGTATGGTTCTCCATTCATTCAGCTATCTCTACCAACATTGTAGCCGAAGGTGGGGTGTCTACAGATGCCTCTCTTTGGCAGAGGTTGCGTGCAACCGAATGCCAAAGCGAGTGGACACCCCACTTCTAACCCAGTCATTCATAGAGCATGGTCTGAAATCTTTGCTTGCCTTTGCATCTGTGCCAATTGATCGTCTGGAAATTGATCACTCGCACATACCGCGGGAGTTTGGAGAAAACGTTGCGATTGTCCCTGCATGTGCTGCAACCTGGGTACCCAATCGCAACCCTTCCATTCCCGACCGGTACTAACATCGGAAAGGTATAGTAGAGCCTCTGCGTCATAGTCTTACGAGGTTACTGACCCTGAGATTGATTGTTTGATGTTTTCCCGGATCACTCCAGGAGTACTTGTTTCGCTTGACTGTCAAAGTGGTTAGCTGCCCTGTGTCATGTAGTCTTACAGGAGTCCACTACGCCGACTTGGACTCAGTCAAGGTACTTCAGGCATCCACGCCTAGGTATGTGCAGGTGAACTCTTTCCACCCGATCTGCTGATTTTGATACTTGGGTTACAATTCATCGTTTCCACTTGTTCAAATGGTTTCTTTGACCGAGTCTCCTGGCTTTCATCTTTTCATATCTTGGCCTGTGGTACGACCGCACTGACACTGGAGTTCAGTTCGACCGTACTTTGAGTGCATTGGATCCGATGGTCTCTGGGGAAACCGCGAGACATCTAATCTTATTTGATTTTTGCGTCGGCTCCTACCTAGAGATATGGAAGATCTCTCGGTGTTTTGGAGGCTGAACGCTCTACTGGAAAAATATTTTTGGATTTTGAAAAGATACCCACTCTGGGAAGTGATACTCCGTGGGGTTTTTATAGGAAAATATGTTTTTTGGATTTTTGAAAAGATACCCACTCTGGGGAGTGATACTCCGTGGGATTTTTATTTGCAAATAGGAATATTTTTTGTCTTTTTGAAATGGAAATCTGGCTTGCACACGCCTCCACTAGGAATGCCTGTGGGGTCTTTGGCTAATCGACTTTTATTTTGAAAGCAGGTAAACATGATGATTGATGTGATGCATGGGGATGCATGGAGATGCATATTTGATGATGGATGCATGGTTTGGCTCATTCTCTTTTAGTTCGATGATTTTGCTTCTGTTGGGGATGCAGAGGGCTTTTGAGCTTATTGCTTGCAGGGTTGTGCTCCTCCGGGGATTTTCTTTTCAATGCGGATGTTTGGTCAGCGGGTTGGTCAAGATCCCGACCCATGGTCAATCAGGTCCATCGTCCCAAGATGCTGTTTCTTTGCTAATGGGAATGGACGAAGGATGTTATCAGACTTCAAAATATTATTCTGTGAATGGATGTGATTGAGACGGTGCTTGGTCACCAGTTTTGGTCAATATTCCAATTTGCAGGCGATCGGATCTGTCATCCCAAACTGCGAAATGAGTGAGCGGAGTTCGGGACTCCTGAAGTGCAGTGCTGGGGATAGTGATAATTTTTTTTGTAGTTTTTACAGATATTTGATTCGAATCTTTACCTGAGTCAGGATAAGGATCGGTTATTGAAAATAAAGGAAATATTTTTGTGATTTTGAAAGTGTCTGGTTCGAAAGCAAGGGAAATATTTTTTGTGATTTTGAAAATATTTGGTTTTGAAAGCAAGGGAAATATTTTTTTGTGATTTTTTAAAGGTGATTTTGCAATGTTTTGGTATTTTTCTGAAATGCGGGGAAATGTGTGGAATTTTCATCCACTTCCAGCTTCTACTGCTGGTAAGGCACCCGATCCATTTTACGTCAGCGAGCAAGACGAATCTCACACAGTTAAGTGCCGTAGTTTTACATCTTCAGATGAGGAGATTTTGAGGGTTTCTAGTCAACACACCCACAAAGTTGTCTGTTCCTCATGTGCAATGCACATAGACCACGTATCGTCCGACGGACTCCTTTGGCCACAAAATGAGCCACATCTTCACATTTTCCTTTGTCAATCCAGTTTGGGGCCTTATGCTGCTCACAATTCCGTGAGGGTGCGCTTCACCTCCCAACTGCCTTCCAAATCAAGGTTGTCTATCTCGGTGCGTTCAACACGAACAGGATTGCAGGGTTCTGCCTGCCTCAGCCTTTACCTGTTTAGAAGAATCCGGACACCTGTACGATCAAGTGTCAGCCATGTCTGGAACAGGTTGGGAAAGAAAGCCCCCGAGAAGTCAATCCCAGTGTAGTTTTAGGTCTTCGGACCGCTAGAGATAAATTTGTACAGTTAATTTTGATGGTGAAACTCCCTTTTTTTATTTTGGGAAAGTTCCAGATTTCAACCTGAGTAGCCGAGATTGATACTAGTTTTTATTGAGAGCTCAGAATCTTTTTGGTATTTTTGAAATGATCCGGGTTATCGAACCTTGATCAGAGCGGTCGAGGCCGATGCCAGTTTTTGGTTGAAAGCAGGAAAAGGTCCCCTGAGAAATTAATCCCATTGTAGTTTAGGTCTTCGGGCCACGAATATGTACATGCTGAAAATACATTCTTTTTGTGATTTTTTGAAATGATCCAGGTCATCAGATCTTGGCCTGAACGGTTGGGATCGATGATGGTTTTTATTAAAAATCTCTCGGGATATTGATCCCGACGTAGTTTAAGGTCTTCGGACCCAAACTTTGTACAAGCGGGGCATGAAAATACACACACACACACACACACACACACACACACACACACACACACATATTTGGAAAAATGTCCGGTGTCAGCAGATCTTGATTCGAACGATCAAGACCGCTACCGGTTTTTATTGAAAATCCCTCGAGATCTTGGTCCCGACGTAGTTTAAGGTCTTCGGACCCCATTTAAGAGCGAGACTGGTAATATATTTTTATGATTTTGAAAAATGTTCTGAGTCATCGATTCTGATTTTGATGGTCGAGATCGATGCCCATTTTTTATTAAAAATCCCTCGGGATCTTGATCCCGACGTAGTTTAAGGTCTTCGGACCAAAACTTTGTATAGCTAGCAGCAATTAAGGTTGGAGATTCCGGAGATTCTTCTTAGAATGGTTCAGATCATTAGACCATGACTTTGGACGGTTGAGATCACTGTTTGACCAAGTCAATTCTTTTTCTTTTTCTTAAAAATTCCATGGAGCTTTTTCTACATCATCAAGCCAATTTCTCCTCAATTTCTCACAAGATGAGATTTTGGTGAGATTCCTTACTTTTCTCATCCTTCTCTTCCATCACCTCATTCTTACATGGAGGTACAAGATTCACTTGCAACCACCCTTCCTAAGGAGGAGTTCTTCCCAAGGAGAGGGGGTGAGGGGTCGTTTCAACCAAGTGGGAGGACGGACGGCCCCCTGGGTGCCGCCCAAACCATCCCTGCCCACTAGTTTTTCCAGTGGGTCGTCCTCCCCTTTTCTATATAACATGGGGCACCCTTGGCCCCTCCAACGTGCAATCTCTCTCTTCTCTCTCTCATACTCTCTCTTTCTTTAAGTTTGTCTCTTTCTTTTGGTGGTTCCTTGCTCTTTTCAAGTGGTGGGCCTTAGTGAAGCTTTGGGACAACAAGGTGGTCGCCCTTTTGTGAGTGGTAAAGGTATAGACCACTCCCTTTTTCTTTCTTGTCCTTTTTCTTCTTCATTGTCTCTTCTTATGTTTCCTTTTTTTTTTCCATGTAGCTATTCCAAAAGAGTCAAGGTGGGCCCAAATCTTTTTGGCCTTTTTCTAGATCTCCAATCTCTTCTAAAGGTGGTCCATGGAGAAGGACATTGCAAGCTTCTATTTCATTCTTTCTTTTCTTCTTTCACACTCCCTTTATGTGTATGTAAAGGGTAATTTTGCCATGTCCATCAAGTGTGCATGGCAAAATATCCTATCTTTCTTCATGGGAGTTGGGCCACTTTTCATGTGTATCAAATGGGCTCAAAGTGAAGTCATGGCCCTTGGTGTATTTGATGGGCCCAGTACTTCATTTTGGGCTCCCTTTTGCTTTCTTTTTCATGTCATTTCCTTTGGAGCTTCCTTTTCTTTACCATCTTCTTTTCAAGGTTTGGGCCCATAGGAATGGTAGGGCCCACCTCAAGTTTTGGGCCCATAGGGCTCACTTTGGATGGCCCCATCTTTCTTCACGTGTGTATGGACAAAGGTGACTAGCCCATTCTTCACTTGGATCTTTCAAGTGGGCTAGATTTCCTAGTTGGGCCTTTATGGACAAGTAGCCCAAATCTTCCACCATTTCTTGATTATGATGTACATCCTTATGCACAAAGTGTGGTGGGTTCCTTAGAATTTTTCCATATGGATAGGCTTTTGGGCCCTCATTGAAACTTATGCATTTCTTTGGACCATGTGTGCACCACTACACTTTGTTCATGTAGGATTTTTTCCTTTCATGTTTTTTCTTTTGGATGGATGGAGGACTTGAGTTACTTGATCATCTACAAGTCCCATGAGTGAGTTGTTTCAAAAATCTCACTAAGTTCAAATGGTTTTCTCATGTTGTGGGAAAGTGGATCTCAAAAGCTTCCTTTAATACCACCAACCTCAATATGATGACTCTCATCAAGTGGGCTATCCACACATCCATAGCTTTTTGAACCTCTCTTGGGGTGCTTGGTGGGTCATCCACCATCATCCTTAAAGATAAGTGATTTTTCTTTCAATTT
This sequence comes from Liriodendron chinense, assembly GCA_003013855.2. NCBI lineage: Eukaryota > Viridiplantae > Streptophyta > Magnoliopsida > Magnoliales > Magnoliaceae > Liriodendron > Liriodendron chinense. The sequence continues at coordinate 45,813 of PVNU02002083.1, forward strand.
GTGGGAAAGAATGATACCCATAAGTTGCCCAATTTTGTCCCATGCTTTGGGGCATTTTGGATTTTGATCTTCAAGTGGGCTATGTATACCATTCTTAGCCATTTTCATGATGGTTGGGTGACTCATCAAGCCACACCCTCCTGTGCTCAAATGGTCCCCTTTTGTAAAGCAATTGGTGCACATAAGTTACCCAAACTTGTCCTTGCATGGACATTTCCAACTTTGATTCTTCATGTGGGCTATGTGCATCAAATTTTTACCATTGGCTTCTTTGATTCATATATTTGTGGGTAGACCACCATGTTGTATTCTCATGGTTAAAACATTCATCAAGATGATGCACATAGGGTTGCCCATGGTTAACCCATGAATGGGTCCTGATGTTCTTCAAATGGGCTATGTGCTCCCTTCATTCCATTGAGATGAGGCACTTAGGTTGCTCTCGGGGGCCCATTTCCTTCCTACTCCCCACTTGTCCATGTACATGTGTAAAAAGATGGGAACAACTTAAATGAGAATCATGGCCTTGGTATGAAAAGTGAACCAATCCTTGGACACATATGGGCTTTGAATAGGGACTTCTCATGTGAAGTTGGATTCTTATCCCTTGTTGATCTCATGGCACTTGAGTGCATTTGTTGGCCGAAATGTGTCCTTGGATGATGGACTTTCCTTTCCTAGGCACGGCATGCAACCTTTTTTAAGGTGGGCCTTGCCTTCTTTGATGGGGCCAACACTTATCCTAGGCAACACATGGACTTGGACATAGGATTTTGTATTTGAATGTAAGTCCGAATCCAAGGGTTTCCTGGATAATGATTTGGATTTTAACGGGTAAAGAATATGGACTTACCTTGTTAAGCTTGTAGGATTCGATGGCGGATGGTACAAGAGGACGACGGGTGATCGATGAGGATGATCCGGCCTTCATTATCTGCCGAGGGGCCCATATGTGTTCCTTGGCTAAGGAGCACCAACCTCTTCCCTCCATCAAGGGTCGAGGTACCAGAGATCTTTGGGATAACTGGGTGAAACACCCACAGCCTTTGCTTGAACGAGTTCTGGCTGACACTCTTTTTGCTGGCCTCCTTACCTTACGCTTCCATAACAACAATGCCAACCGCATGCTGCTTGCGGCTCTTTGTAAGAGGTGGCGGGATGAGACTCACACCTTTCAACTCCCTTGTGGCGAGTGGGGAATAACTCCCCTGGATATATATATATGCAAATCGACTTTCCATTCCATGGGGCAGCTGTTCCCCATGTCGACTCTCTTGCTCCCATCACTTCCACTGACTGGCTACGGCTTGTAGGTGACGTCCCACCTGAGGATGAATTTCAGGGCCATCAAGTAAAATTGCGATGGTTCTACAACACCTTTGCTACCATCACCCCTACTACCAAGCTAGAGGCCCTCCACAAAGCACGGGCCATGATTACTTACGCCTTCGGGTCCTTCCTTTTCTGTCACGCAAACGAGAGGGTCGATCCTAAATTTCTTCATTTGGTTGAGGATCTTTAGCATCCCTACAATTGGAACGGGGCTATCTTGACTCATGTTTTCCTGGGTTTGGATAAGACCTCTTGAAATAGCCGGTCCTTCACAGGTTTCTAGCCTGTCGTAGATGTGCTCTTTTTAACCTTCCCTGGAGACATTTGCCTTCTTTCTTCCTCTGATCGTTATGTGTGCCCTTGCCCAGACTTGCTTTTATGACCATTTTGCTCATCTCACGCCGAGGATACGAGATGACATTGAGCCACCTCTGTACCGCCATATGCACTGGCATCAGCAAAATCGTTAACGGAACTCTCGTGTATCTGGGGACAATTGGCACGCTGACATAGACGGATTGACCATTGAGGATGTAAGTATCTTGTTTTCCTTACCCCTCGTGCTGTTCTGTAACTGATTGTATGACCTCATTTGCTGTAGTTTGCTCGGATGCCATACACCAACTTTCCTCTCTACTACACCCCTCAGCGTATGGAGGCATATGATTCTTCATGCCTCCGAATCATGCTTTCTGACGCTGAATCATTTCAGTAGTATTTGGGTGAGAGGCTGCTTCTACAGATTACTGGGGTGACTCGAGTTCCTTGCTCTGCACCTCCTCCGGCTGCTCAGATCCCGGCTGATGAGATGGCTGATGCTCTTGTGGGCCAGCCTGGGTTTCGCTTCACGATCCCGGATCGTGACTATGACGAGTGGTACTTGCTGTACGGACATGGGCCTCTGCTTCCTCCGCTCTAGGTTCCTGGGGGTCGTCGCAGGTACGCTGGAGGCTCAGTGACAGCTCCTTTGAAGGATCTTCATCGTCAAGAGCGGGACAAGAGGAGGGATGATGATGACTATGTTGGTGACCTGTAGCCTGCTTTTTACAGATGTATTCAGCTTACTTGATGTATGATCTCCTCCTTTTTGCTTTTCTTTTTGTATCAAAATCTTCTGAATGAATACACGATCCTTGATTTGCCTCAAAACCTCTTGATGATACTTAGATGCTTTGATTTCTGACTCATTTTTTAATGATTTGCGGAATATGAGACTTCTTAACTGCATGGATGATGGCTTGAATGGTTCAGATTTCTTGACTTGGCCCTGTGGGCTCTTTCCAAACTTTAGCTTGGCTTTGGAACACCTTTTCTTGATGTTTTGTGAGGCTAAGAAGGCCTTTTATGGTGTGGATGATGATTTGAACGGTTCGGATTGCTCTTTTCAGCCATGTGGCCCACTTGATGATTAGATCTAGGACTCTGGCCCTCTTTTTTGACAATCAAACCCTTGATGTTGCTTTTTGATGACTCAGGCAAGCCTTTCCATGGTTTAGATCATGATGATCTAGTCTTCAAATGGCTCAGATTGCTTGTGGGCCCCTCTTGATCAATTTTCCTTCTCTTTGACTTGACCAGGCCCATGTTGGCCGTAATACTTCGTGATTGAACAAGTGGGGTACCTTCTAGATGATTCTAATCAACTTCAAACGAAATCTGGAGTGGACTGGAGCCTGGGGCGGCCCTCAGGGTGCCATCTGCTTACGTGGACTGTCAGCCTCACCTACCAACGACCATGGGGCCAATCCCGCGGAGAGAAAGGGAGCGCGTTCGTATGGGTGGGCCACCCAAGACTCGCCTCTTGTGCATCTTGGGTTGGCTCTGGTTCAGACAGTGAGAACATTCTCCTGGCTGCTGTCTCCCTCATCCCTGTACCCAATTTTTCGATTTAGCCATGAATCTCTTCCTTGTCTCTTCTTTCCTTCTCTTTTTATCTTCTTCTTGGTTTGTCTTTTCTCAAGCAATGGACGGTGGAGATTTAGGGGCTGTGGGGGCTATCCATGATGGGTCCCACACTTCAGAAAGTGGTGAAGGCTTTAATGATGGTGGAATGCTTTTGATTGATGGTGTAGATGAAGCATTGAATGGGGGCATTGATGGGGATTTAGGGGTAATGGTTGGTGGAGCTTTGAATGGCCCCAATAATGGCAGCCATGCTGAAATTTCAAATTTGAATGGGGCATTAATTATGGGAGAAATGGATGGTATGGATGGGATGGGGAGATGGGACATAGGTGAGGCTATGCATCCCTTGAGTGTGGGCCACATGGATGATGTGATTGATGGTGGTGATGGGGGTATGATGGACATAGATGGGCTGATCTCATGTTTGGATGGTATGGATGGTTCAGATGATACCTTTGATGGATTGGATGCTCTTGATGATGGCCGAGATGTGTGGCACACTTGCTTGGGTGGACTTGATGTGATCATTGATGATGTCCCCTTGATGATGGATGGTGTGGATGCCTCGATGATCCCTTTAATTGGACATGATGATGATTGGATTCACGACTTTATGTTGGAGAGGGCCATAGGTCCAGATTTGACCGTTGATTCTTCGATCGGGGTTGCCGGGACCCTTCTTGATGGTTCAGATGCCTTTTTCGACGGTCAGATTGGTCAAGATGCTACGATGTGTGGTGTGATCTTTGTTGATAGCCCTTTTGGTGGGGAGTATCACCCTTCTCCTGATTATCGGTCCTTTACGCACTCGATTCACGAGGTGGGCGAGTCTTCTCATGCGGCTGAGGTTGTGACAGTTTCAGACAGTGATGCAACTATATCAGACATAGCCATTACTAGGGACAGGTCAGGGACTGTTGAGTCTGCAGAGGTCCCAGCTTTTCCTTCTCCTTCGCCCGTTGATCTTCCGATCCTTGATGAGCTGTCATTGATTTTTGGGCCTTTATCCTGGAGGGGATTCCTGTGAGGACTTGTCAGCTGCTTCCTCGTCCTTCTTGCTCACCACGGCTGCTTGCTTGGCTTGACAGCTTGTCAGTGTATGAGATTCGAGATTTAGAGTCCTATGGCTTCGGCGATCTGATCTATATGGCTAGAGTTGACATTGACTGGAGATGCTCGGGGCTGCACTGATTGACTAGGTCCCCTCGTTGAACCTGTTTGTGTTCAACGACATGGAGAGGGGACCCTCTTTGGAGGAGCTTGTGCGCTTGACCGGTCTTCCTTGGTATTATTCTCAGTATTTTTCGTCGAAGACTTTGTCGAAGACTGCCACACCGTAGAACTGGTTCGGGATCCCCTATCTTGTTCAACCTGCAGCCGCCGGCCAGGATGCTGTGGTGTTCTCCTTGGACTTACTGTATGATCTTTTTTTGGGTCCTCGGAGTGTGGCAGGGTCTCTACTTGCTCGGAATGCACTAATGTTCTGTTTGATTGCTGAGGTGCTATTCTCGGGATGGCGCAGGTCTCAGACTCCTTTGCTTTTAGAGGTGATGAGCAGAGTTGTTCTACGGCAGGGGATCATTTCTCTCGTCCTGGCAGAGTTGTTTAATGGGCTGACTGACTATGCCCTGGGCCTCACTCATGTCCTTCGCGGCTGCTGTGCATTTCTTCAGGTATCTTTTCTGCACCTTTCTTTTCTTGTCTTTTTTGGAATTTCTCTGCTCTAGCTGAACTTCTTTTCTTTCTTGTGATCAGGTCTGGCTATGGGAGCGTCTTTCGCTGACTGTTCCTATACCATTTCCTAGCGCCCGTCGCCCAGACCTTATGCGACACATCATGGACTTTCTTCCGCATATGGCTAGGATGAGTGGGCCTTTATATCGCCGAATGTTCGCTGATCTTCGTGACTGGAATGTCCGCTGGGAATCATCTTGGGTTTCGCTTCCTCCAGTACTCTGTGACGCGCACCGCCTTCCTCTGATGCTGGTAGGCTTTCGATCTTACTTTCTTACCACCCTATCCGGTTCTTGCGGCAGTTTGGGTACGAGCAGGATGTTCCTCTCTTTGCTTTCACAGGTATCGAGCGTTGAGCACTTCCATCTAGATCAGCTGACTTTAGGACTCGGGTTGACGGATCCTGGGCGAGTTACTTGACTGCTGATTTGCTTGGTTTTGAGCTGTGGACTTTTTCGATGGCGACCGCCCCGTATCAGTACTGGATTGCTGAGCAGTCTCTGTATCGACGTATCCCTTGCTAGCACCAGACTGCTGATGAGGATGAGCAGGATATCCTTGGAGATGCCGGCTCTTCATCTGGTTCATATGAGCCCTTTGAGGATGTAGACACCCCACCTTCGGCTACAATGTTGGTAGAGATAGCTGGATGAATGGAGGACCTTATCCCCAAATCCCAAGTCCAAACTCAGCCAAACTCACCCTTGTAAGCCCCATTCCATAGCCCAGTTCAAGCCTGAACCCAATCAACCCAGTCCTAAACATCAGCCTGAAAAACCCCCCATAAGAAAAGCCAGTCAAAAAATCCTAAAAAAGTCAAACTCACTGAGTCAACTCACAGAGTCAATCCACTGAGTTAACCCGCTGAGTCAACCTGCTGAGTCAACCCGTCGAGTCAACCCGCTGAGTCAAACCACCGAGTCGACCCGCTGAGTCAACTCGGTGAGTCGACCCAGCGAGTCAAACAGCAGCCCCGAGGGAGCGACCGTACCTCGCTGGAAATCGAGGAACGACCGTATGGGCGGCCCATAGCAGGCCGCCCAAAAATATTTACGAGCTCTGCCACTGCCCGCTGCTATAAATACCCCCCTCCCCTTCTCATTTCAACACAACAATCCCAGCCAGAGAGAGCTCGTCCGTCTGAGTTCTTCTCCACCCCTTAGCCTATTTTTCCACCAAGGAGAGCCCGAGTGAGGAGAGCCTAGCCCTGGTCCAGCCCAGCCTGACCACTGGTCCAAGTCTCCCAAGCCATCCAAGTCTTGATCCAGCCACTCGAAGCCAACCCTTGCGACACCTCCGTCCATCCAACTACTCTTTTCTAGCATCATCTCATTTGCATCTAGCATAAGTGCAACATTTACTTTTCTTCCAACCCCCCTGCTTCACTGCAAGCACCTTGATTCTTCAAGCACACTGGATATGTCTTAAATTAAGCACCTGTCAGTTCGAGCGTATGCTCTGGGTTTGCCCGTTGTTGGAACCTGCCCATCAGAAACTCTTACTGTTCAGACCTGCATTCATGCTTCACTATAAAGCACCTTGATTATTCAAGCACACTGCATACGTCTTATATTAAGCACCTGTCAGTTCGAGCGTACGCTCTGGGCTTGCTCGTTGTTGGAACCTGCCCATCAGAAACTCTTACTGTTTAGACCCGCATTCATGCATCATGTCATCTATGAGAATGTACGAGGATTGAGATAGACTTTCAAGTATTAGTTCGATTCTGTGAAGTAGAGACCGTACTTCGGTACGAGCAGTGTGTGGGGTGCTTAACCTCTTCCCACCCTGTAACCGTGATCCCTTACCTTGAATCTCTGGCCGCAGATCAAAAGGAGTCATTTTAGAGAAAGGAATCTTCGGATCCCCTTCTCTAACGTTTCTACGGGGTCTAGCCGACTGTAGATTTGAAGTAACTGGCTAGTGGCGACTCTGGTCTTATATAAACTCACTTAAACACATCCAGCTTAACACGACAACCAAACGAAGCCCTCGAGAACGAGGCAAGCCAGTGGCACAAATGGCGATTGCGCACTCACGCATCCTCCTCTCCTTCTTTTTCCGAAAGGGAAGGGACGAGAACGACGTCGTGCGGGAGCGCAGAAACGGTGAGGGTCCACAGAATGACGACTCTGCTGGGGAATGAGCTAGTCCCACTAGTCGTGATCCGACTTGAAAAACAGAATCCTTCCCGTGCTTGAAAGTCACTAATCCTCATACAATCTCATCTGCATAGCATTCTACCCAAAAAAAAAGGAGATCCCAAAACAAAAAAAATAGAAAATTCCAAAACCCAAAAAGAGTATAGTCCTCACCATTGCGCCTCCTCGGGCTCAACGTGTTCGGAAACAACTTCCCTTCCGCAGCATAATCCGCACTCGGGCTCAACAAGCCATGTCCGACCACGAAGAAGAAACTCATCCCTTCCCTGCTCTTGAGATGACCGAAGCGCAACCTCAACCGCAACAGCCCATCGATAATACGCCAATCATGCAAGAATTGGCACAAGGAATGAGAGCAATGCAAGAAATGCTCTTACAATTCATGCAAGCACAAGCCACCGTAACAGCCAACAATCAGGTTGGCCCAGTTCAGCAATCTCAGCGGCCATGCCGGGTCCTTCCGGCCTCCAGTTCAAATCAAGCACAACCATCGGAGTCTGCCCAAGACTACCGACAGCAACCATCTCAGCCCTTCGCTATGGGGCATCCTTCTCAATATCTTCCTGCGACGACAAGGCCATCTCAGAGCACTCCCGTTGCAGGACCTTCCAGTCAGCTTCCAGTCAATCTTGCAAACAATAATCTCAGTAGGTTTCAGCATGTCCCCGCCGACAGGACCCCTTTTCCTTCTCAACATGTCCCCGCCGATGGGACACCTTTTCAATTTCAACACATCCCCGCCGATGGGATTTCAATTCAATTTCCAGCAACAGGGACAGCACTGGCGAATGCCCACAATGGGGGTCAGTGTCAAGCCCACATCAATCAGCGGACAGTGGCGAATACCCAACAAGGGGGTCACTTCCCAGCATCTCAACCTCCTGCAAACAGGAGCACTTTTCAATTCCAGCACATCCCCGCCGATGGGATTCCAGTTAATTTTCAGCAATCTTCAATTCAGCAAAATCCAGTTAATTTCCAGCAATCTTCAGTTCAGCAATTTCCAGTTAATTTCCAGCAAGTTCCAATTCAACCTTCAGCACAGTCTCCAGTTCAGTTACAATCATTTCAAGCACAAGTTCATCAGAATCCAGTTCAGTCATCAAATCAATTTCAGCAACCCGCGGTTGCTTTTCAGCAAGCACATAGGGTCGAAGACGTCGACCACTATGCCGAAGAAGAACGTGCCTTACTCCAAGAGGCACCAGTCGCTCGAACGGATCACTCAGGACTGGACGAGTTGCGGGAGCAGTTCCAGATCTTGCAAAATCAGCTTCAGCGACAGCAAGGAATCGATCTACCTTCGACCAAGTTCAGAGACTTGTGTCCCTTCCCAGATGCTCAAGTACCTCAAAACTTTGAGGTTCCAAAATTCAAAAGATACGATGGCAGCGGTTGTCCTACAGCACATCTTAAGGCCTTCTGTGGAGAGCTGAGTGCAATCTCAGGAAATGAAGGGGCCCTCATACGTTTGTTCCAAAAATCTCTGAAGGGCGATGCCCTAGATTGGTACACCTCATTGGATTGTCATCGCATCAGGACTTGGGAACAACTTTCCCAGGCTTTCGTCGACAGATTCGCGTACAATCTCAACATGGCACCCAGAAGAGCCGATCTTGCGGCTCTCAGACAAAGGAGTGATGAAACACTATCAGCTTATGTGGGACGTTGGCGAGCTATGGCAGCCAGAATGCGGACACCTATCGACGACGAAGAACAAATCTCCATGATTGTTCATTCAACATATCCAGGCATATCCGAGTATCTCATCTCGCATCCGTATGCGAATTTCTCACAATTGATCCGTGCTGGAGACCAAGTCGAAGCAGGAATCCGTGCCGGGACAATCTCCCCATGGCCTCATCAAGCCACTCCAATCAAAAGGAACAGAGTGGAGGGAAGACCTATCGGGCACGGGAATGGAAACCGCAGTGGTTCTCCTCCCCGCCCAACAGAGGTAAACAACATCAACACCACTGCTCAAGGAAATCAACATGCTCCCCCACAGGGACGTCAACAGTATCAGCAGAATCAAGTTCAGCATCAGCCTCAGCGGTATTAGCCACAACCGAATCCTCAGCCATAACCACCTCGACAACAGCAGCAGTTCAGAGGAAACGGTCAATACTCATATCAAAATAGGCAAAACTACAGGGAGTTCAGGAAATTAACTCCCTTCTCTCAACCACTTAGTCAAGTCATGGCTACGCTGGTGCAGAAGCAGTTACTTACTCTAATGGCACCTCGGCCTCCGCCTCATCCTCTGCCACCGAACTACCGAGAAAATGAGTATTGTGCCTATCATCAAGGGCGTGGCCACACCACTGATCGATGCTATACTTTGAAGAATGCCATACAAGACCTGATTGATGACCGCAAGATCGTCATCTCGGTCCCTGGAACTCCTGCAGCAGCTTCCACCAACATCCTTCAGAATCCTCTGCCTCAGCATCCAACGGACCCCAGTTCGTCTCGTGGCCCTGCAGTCAATAGTATAGAAGAAGGGGACCATCTCGATCGCTTCTTCTCCCCTATCCAGTCCATTCGTGCTTACACTTGTGGGCCGACAAATCCTCCTCCAATCTTGTAAGGGGCAAGTCCCTTTCCTCCTCCAGTCCTCGAGCCAGTAGTACTCGAAGGAGCACTTCCATATGATGTACCAGTTGTTCAAGGGGCACCTTACAACCATTCATGCTGGGAACCAGTCGTTCTGGAAGGAGCACAATCATACATCGAGCCCACATACGAACCCGTCATCTTGCAAGGGGCAACCCCAATTCAAGAACAATCCAATCCACGAGGGAAGGATTATACTCATCAGCAGCAAGAGCCCATTGTCTTGGAAGGAGCTCCTCCAGTTGAGCCGGTCATATTGCAAGGGGCGAATCCTAGAGGCGTGTCAATCACACTACGACAGCTGGGACGAACAGAGAAACCTCCTGTCATATCAAGAGGACCAGTATTCATTCCATGGGAGCCTCCTGCTCCAGGAACAGTCAAGCCAAGACCACAACCTTATGTGGTCTATGAAGACAAGCCTCGATATTACCCCTTCAGCACAGGCAACAATGTAGTCCTCAAGGCAAAAGCTCCGTACGAGGAAGATCTGGTACCCATACTAGCACCGTTGCAAGAGCCGGTGGTCCTAGAAGGCAAAGGTGAGGAAAATTATAAAAAGGTCCCATGGCACTATCCAGAATGTGCGGAAGTAGGGAACATGAATCCCAATGGGCGTTGCATTCGAAGAGATAATCAAAACAGAAAAGATCCCAAAGGCGCTCTCTCAGGCCTTGGCAACAAAAATGAAGCCGCATACGATGTGGCGACTCAGTTCAAGTCAATCCCTGCTCAAATCTCAGTATGGGAGCTACTCTGCACATCTCGCATACACCGAGAAATGTTTGCCAAAACCTTGAATGATGCTCATGTCTCCTCCGATACGGCACCAGAGATGATAGCATTGATGATTGGACAACTCCTGGCTCCACGTGCCATCACCTTCACTGATAATGAGTTACCGCCGGAAGGACGCGATCATGGGTGATCCCTCAACATAGCCTTAGGATACAAAGACCTCTGCGTCCCACTGGTCCTTATCGATAATGGCTCAAGCTTAAATGTCTGCCCGCTCAAGACTGCGGAACGTCTGGGAATCAGTCCTTCTTCATTCCGACCCAGCACCATATGTGTTAGAGCATTCGACAACACCCGCCGATCAGTGGAAGGGGAGGTCGACATAGAGGTACAGATAGGTCCAGAAATCTCTACCATCACATTCCAAATCCTGGACATATCGGCCTCTTTCAACATGTTGCTCGGACGACCGTGGCTGCACAAGGTTGGAGCTGTGCCGTCAACCTTGCATCAACGAGTGAAATACATCTGTGGAAATCAAGTGATCTCTATCCATGCAGAGAAGGAACTCATCATTCCTTCCAATGCTGCTGCCACTGAACCAGACATCCCGGTCATCGATATCCAGCACTCTGAAGAAGACATCCCGTTTCATAGTTTCGAATTCGAGACTGTGAACTCTATCACCAATCAAGAACCGATAAGGGTGGACCGTGTCTTTTCACCGGCAGAACGTCTGAGTCTCAAATACCGAATGAAGAATCATTTCAAGTCTAGAAAGGTACCGCTGGTATATAACCAACGCAAATGGGGACTCGGATACAAGGCAACCTTCATGGACAAAAGAAGGAAGAAATTTCGGTGCTCACCCATCCAATTCGTTAAGCCAGGAGAACCTTGCAAAGATCCAGGAGGGGATCAACCGACTGCACTACACAAAGGCCTCCCGATGAGCCTAGTTTGGGCCACATGGCCCCCCCATTCGATGGGATCAGATTCTTGAACCATCTAAGCCTCCAGAAGAAGAAGGAAATGATGAAGATGAAGAAGAAAGTCAAGTACAACAGCTTCAGGACCAGGTTACTCTGACACCCGCTCCTAACCAGGGGCACAACCTGCCCACTTCTCTCAACCAGGGGCACAACCTGCCCACTTCAATTCCAGCCAGTCAGGGGCACAACTTGCCCATCTCAACATCAATCAACAAGGGGCATGACTCACCCATCTCAGCAAAATCAACATCACCAATCATCAGCCAGGGGCAGAAGCAGCCCATCCACTGGACCAAGAAAGGGAAATGGCCAACCCTGGATTGGTTCGATGTCCAGATTCCAAACTCATGTCTAGCCGTAGAACCAGACGAACTGCAATGCGAGGTAAGTGACCCGGGAGGGACTGAGTACGACTCAGATCCCAAACCCAACCAGCAAGAAATCATGGTCATTGGGCCAGACCATGATTCTTCGCCCGAATCATCAACCCCCACCTCTTCAGGGGAGGAAGTGTGGGGTCCTGAATGGTCATCTGTTCCCCTAACTTTTGAATCAGCCAAAGAGCCATCTGAGGGCTCTGGCTTCCAAAAAAAATGCTTGTTTAAACAGCGGCCGGAACTTTGGAACGAGTTGGGCTCAATCATGGTCTGCAATGTCCACTTGTTCGAAGTCCCTTGAATTTCGAAAATCTAAAAAAATAAAAAAATTTCAAAAGCCAAAAACATCTAGCATTTCCATTTCAGAAAAATCTCAAAAACCGAAAAACATTTCTTTTCCTGCATTCAATAGTGTGCCAAGTTCGTCTAAAGAGTTACATGAGTTTGAAGTCGAATCATATGATTTTGACATCGAATTAGACTTTAAGCTCATGGGTCTGGACGAAGCTCGGGATGAGGAAGATGATGATCCTGCTCCCGAACTTGAGAATCTCCTCAAAAGTTCGAATCCAAAGCCAATGTTGTACCCGATGATTTCGAGATAGTAAACTTGGGGACACCTGAGATCCCTAGGGAAGTACGCATTGGAAAATCGTTGCCACCTGAGATGAAACAGAAAATGATAGAGTTCCTAGCTCCAAGATTGTCAAATTTCGCGTTATCATATGAAGACATGCCGGGGCTCGATGAAGAGCTCGTTGTACACCATCTTCCAACCAAGGCAGATATGAAGCCAGTAAAGCAGAAACTTCGAAGAATGAAGCCAGAATGGGCTCTGAAAGTCCGAGATGAAGTCGTCAAGCAGTACAACGCGGGATTCTTGGTAGTCTCCAACTACCCTGAATGGCTCGCCAACATCGTACCAGTACCAAAGAAGGATGGCAAGGTTCGAATGTGCATCGACTTCCGAGATCTCAACAAAGCCAGTCCTAAAGACGACTTCCCTTTGCCACATATCGACACTCTGGTCGACAACACTGCTGGATACAAGATCTTCTCATTCATGGACGGGTTCTCAGGTTACAATCAGATCAAGATGGCCGTCGAAGATCGTGAGAAGACATCGTTCATCACTCCCTGGGGAACCTTCTGTTACAGGGTAATGTCGTTCGGTCTAAAGAACGCAGGAGCAACATATCAGCGAGCAATGACAGCATTATTCCATGACATGATGAACAAAGAGCTTGAAGTATATGTGGATGACATGATCGTCAAATCTCGCACAATTGAAAGACACTTTGAAGATCTGAAGAAGTTATTCAACAGATTAGAAAAGTACAAGCTCCGCCTCAACCCTCAGAAATGTGTTTTCGGTGCAATGGGAGGAAAGCTCCTCGGCTTTATGGTGAGCGAGGATGGCATCAGGGTCGACGAGACCAAAACCAGAGCAATCATTGAGATTCCCCCTCCTAGAACAGAGAAAGAAATTCGTGGCTTCCTCGGCAGAATTCAATACATCAGTCGCTTCATCGCACAGCTCACACCTATTTGTGAGCCCATTTTCAAGCTCCTTCGGAAGAACGTTCCAAAAGAATGGAATGATGATTGCCAAGTCGCCTTCGATCGCATCAAGAAATATCTCATGAATCCTCCAGTCCTAGTGCCGCCCACTCCTGGACGGCCATTACTGTTATACATCTCGGTAGCAGCAGAAGCCATTGGCTGTGTCCTCGGCCAGCACAACGAGACCGGGAAGAAGGAACAAGCAATATACTATTTGAGTCGAAAGTTCACCAACTACGAGACCAGGTATTCCCCGATCGAGAAGACTTGCCTCGCCCTAGTCTGGGCAACTCAGGGACTCCGTCAATACATGATTGCATTCCCTATTCTCCTCCTCGCTCACATGGATCCGCTCAAGTACCTGTTTGAGAAGCCGGCACTCACTGGGAGGATAGCTAAATGGCAGCTACTCCTTTCTGAGTTCGACATCACCTATGTCACTCAGAAGGCAATCAAGGGACATGCCCTCGCCGATCATCTCGCGGCTCATTCTCTCCTAGACTATCAGCCGCTCAAGACGTTCTTTCCTGATGAAGATCTCTTGCTTATCGAAAGTGAAGAAAAGAAGAAGAAAGATGAGTGGACATTATTCTTCGACGGCGCAGCAAATTCTAAAGGGAGTGGTATTGGAGCAATCCTCTACTCTCCAGATGATGTCCCTATTCCTATCTCAAGGCGCATAGAGTTCGAGTGCACCAACAACATGGCAGAGTACGAAGCATGCATCGTTGGCTTAAGAGAAGCCATAATCTTGGGCGTCAAGAAGCTACAAGTATTCGGAGACTCACAGCTTATCATCAATCAGACCAATGGCGAATGGAAAACCAAGGACGAGAAGTTGATACCATATCATGTGTATCTTGACAATCTAATCGAGGAGTTCAAAGAAGTCACCTTCTCATACATGCCCAGAGCCAAGAACCAGTTTGCAGATGCTCTCGCCACACTCGCATCAATGCTCGAGATACCAAAAGGAGCTTCGGAATGGGAGCTCACAGTCGAAATTCAAGAAGAACCTACTTTTTGCCTGCAAATAGAAGAAGCCGAAGCTGTCCCTGACAAACCCTGGTATGCCGACATCAAGCAATATCTCGAAACCCAGGAGTATCCAGAGTCAGCAACAGCAATAGATCGCCGAACCATCTAGCGTTTGGCCGGCCAGTTCACCATCAGTGGCGAAGTTCTTTACAAGCGATCCTATAATCACATCCTCCTTCGATGCGTCGATGAAACAGAAGCTGCGAAGATCATGAAAGAAATACACGAAGGAATCTGTGGCCCACACATGAACGGGCACATGATGGCGAAGAAGATTCTACGACTCGGCTACTATTGGCTCACCATGGAGACAGACTTTTGCCAGCACGTCAGAAAATGCTTCAAGTGTCAGGAGCATGCGAATCAAATCCATGCCCCCTCATTAGAGTTATACAACCTGACCACCCCCTGGCCCTTCTCCATGTGGGGACTCGACATCATCGGCAAGATCCGTCCCAAAGCATCAAATGGTCATGAGTACATACTTGTGGTAGTCGACTACTTCACCAAGTGGGTAGAGGCAGCTTCCTACACCACGATTGCAGCATCTCAGGTGATCAAATTCATGAAGAACAACATCATATGCCGGTATGGAATCCCTAATGCTATCATCACAGATAATGGGACCCCGTTCGTCAACAAGAAGATGGATGACTTCCTCAGCAAATTCAAGATCCAACGTCATCGATCAAGCCCCTACCGTCCCCAGATGAATGGTGGGGTAGAAGCCGCAAACAAGACAATCGTCAGGATACTCGAGAAGATGGTCGTGACCTATCGAGATTGGTCAGATATGCTCCCATATGCACTTTGGGCCTATCGAACGTCTGTACGGTCTGCTATGGGCATTACTCCTTTCGAGCTTACTTACGGAATGGAAGCAGTCCTACCAGTCGAGGTGGAAATACCATCATTACGGGTGTTACTAGAAAGCGGAGTTGAAGAAGGAGAATGGCAACGGGCCAGATTCGATCAGTTGCAGCTAGCAGATGAAAAGCGCATGTGTGCACTAAGTCATTCCCAGTGCTATCAGAAAAGGATCGCTCGGGCTTACAACAAGAGAGTCCGAAAAAGAAGTTTCAAGGTAGGCGACATGGTCATGAAGAAGATTCTACCGTCGCACCTTTCGGATCCCAGAGGAAAGTTCAAACCCTCGTGGGACGGGCCGCTGATCATCAAAGAAGTACTTCCCGGAGGCGCCCTCAGACTCACCAGCATGAGAGGGGTGGATCTTCCCGAGCCAACCAACGCCGACAACGTGAAGATCTTTCACGGGTAAGTTATTCTGACCTTATCAAGAGTTACTTTAATAGAGCTGAAGTCAAGAGGTCGAAGCTAAGACCTCTGAGAAATCATTTCCGTCCACCAATAAGTGTTTCAAATAAGGGGATTCGAAAAGAGAAAAATACAAAAAAAAGGGGATTCAAAAAGAAAAAATACAAAAAAAAAGAAAAGAGAAAAATAATACAAAAGAAAAAAAGAGAGAAGAAAAGAGACAAAAAAGGGAAGTCAAAGCAATGCACCCAAGAAAAAAATCAACCCAAGAAGAAACACAGTCATCCATCCATTCATCTCAGAAGGGTCTTTAGCTAGGACCAACAGCTCTATCATAGTAACTTAGGATAAGGGCTGAAAGACTGCCGTCGGCCGGCAACGATGGATTCCCGACCTCTAGCCATCGCAGTTATCCAAAGATCCAGAAAAAAAAAGAAAAGAGAAAAAGAAAATGTGTGCCTAAACAAAGAGGGCGGAGTGAAAACCCGAAAGGGCGCTCCGAGTAAAAACAGTGGGCATACAGCGGACTTGGTGAAAACCCGAAAGGGCGCCAAGGGTAAAAACATAATAGCTGCCAAGGGGCAGGCAAGATCAAATACCCGGGACGTGGTGAAAACCCGAAAAGGGCACCACGGGCAAAAATGACGGGAAAAGGCCGGCTGTGGTGAAAACTCGAAAGAGCACTGCAGGCAAAAAATGGCTCAAATGAAAAAAGAAAAAAATAAAAGTACAGGTACCAAGAAATCAGACGGTCCAGATCGGTTCAAGCAGTTACAGTTCAAGAACAAGAAGAAGTGCAGTCAGGAGCGAAGAGCTCTACAAACTCTGACAATCTTAGGAAGCAAGAGTTTCCATTGCCTACATCTCTGGGGAACCAAAGGAGCACGCAAGTTAATCTCGAGACATCGGTTAAAGCATTGGCCGAGCCCCAGTTCTGATTCCTATATCCCGACACAAAGTCCAGACACACTCACAAGACAACTCATGGCACAATAGATTTTCAAAAAGTTTTCTTCTTTTTCATTAAAAGTATCATATTTCTTTTACACATGTCATATCATCTTTTTCAAAAAAATACAAAAATGCATCATCATCAATCATATATGCAAAAAAGAAATGTGCAGTTGGCCAACACAATCAATCTCTACCCTCCTCGGCCACATCAGGTAAGTCCTCTGACTCATAAAAAGATAGCCTCTCTCTCAACCTGCTCACCTCCATACGCAGGTAATGCGCCTCATCGCGCTCAAGGGTACGGATCGCTGTCTCCTCATCAGACAATCTCTGATCGGCAGCCAATCTCCTCGACATCATCTCACAATGATACCGGAAGTGCAGAGATCTCAGACAGTAGATGGCCATGAGTAGCCAAAAGGAAGCAAGGATCAATGAATGGGCGCTCCTCAAAAGGTTCATATGAACTAGATGAAGAGCCAGCATCTCCAAGGATATCCTGCTCATCCTCATCAGCAGTCTGGTGCCAGCAAGGGATACGTCGATACAAAGACTGCTCAGCAACCCAGTACTGATATAGGGCGGTCGCCATCGGAAAAGTCCGCAGCTCAAAACCCAGCAAATCAGCAGTCAAATAACTCGCCCAAGAACAATCAATCCAGGTCCTGAAGTCAGAGGACCTAGAGGGAAGTGCTCGACGTCCGATACCCGTGAAAGCGAAAAGAGGAACATCCTGCTCATACCCAAACTGTCACAGGAACCGAATAGAATGGTAAGAAAAGTAAGATCGAAAGCCTACCAGCATCAGAGGAAGGCAGTGTGCATCATAAAGCACTGGAGGAAGTGAAAGACAAGATGACTCCCAACGAACATTCCAGTTACGAAGTTCAGCAAACATCCTGCGATACAAAGGCTCGCTCATCCTAGCTGTATGCGGAAGGAACTCCATGATATAACGCATGATGTCAGAGTTAGGAATGCCAGGAAGGGGTACAGGAACGGTCAAAGAAAGACGCTCCCATAGCCAGACCTGATCATAAAAAGGAAAAGAAGTTCAGCTAGAGCCAAACAATTTCCAGCAAAGCAAGAAGGAAAAAAGGTGTAGAAAAGATACTTGCAGAAAGGCACAGCAGCCGCGAAGGACACGAGTGCGGCCCAGGGCGCAGTCAGTCAGCCCATTAAACAGCTCGGCCAAGATGAGAGAAATGATCCCCTGCCGACGGATAGCTCGGCTCATCACCTCAAAAAGCAGAGGAGTCTGGGACCTGCGCCATCCCGAGAACAGCACCTCAGCTATCAAGCAGAACATCAGTGCGTTCCGAGCAAAGGTAGAATCGGCCACACTCCGAAGACCCGAAAAAAGGTCATACAGCAAGTCCAAAGAGAACATTATAGCATCCTGGCCGGCAGCTGCAGGCCGAACAAGATAGGGGATCCCGAACCAGTTCTGCGGTGTAGCAGTCTTCGGCGAAAAATACTGAGTATAATCCCAAGGTAGGCCTGTCAAACGTGCAAGCTCCTCCAAAGAGGGTGCCATCTCCATATCATTGAACGCGAAAAGGTTCAATGAAGGGACCCAGTCAATCAAGGCAGCTCCGAGCATCCTCCAATCAATGTCAACTCTAGCCATATAGATCAGACTGCCGAAGCCATAGGACTCCAAATCCCGAATCTCATAAGCTGACAAGCTGTCAAGCCAAGCAAGCAGTCATGGCGAGCAAGAAGGACGAGGAAGCAGCTGACAAGTCCTCACTGGTACCCCCTCCAGAACAAAAGGCCCAGAAATCAATGACAGCTCATCAAGGATCGGAAGGTCAACGGGCGAAAGAGAAGGAAAAGCTGGAACCTCTGCAGACTCGACAACCCCTGACCTGCCCTCAGTAACGGCTATGTCTGATATAGTCGCATCACTGTCTGAAGTTGTCCCGACCTCAGCCGCATGGGAGGACTCGCCCACATCATGAACAGAGAGCGCAAAGGATCGACGATCAGAAGAAGGACGATGCTCTCCATCAAAAGGACTATCAGCAAAGATCACACCGCACATCGTGGCATCCTGACCAATCGGACCTTCGAAAAATACATCTGAACCATCAAAAAGGGTCTCGGCAACTCCGATCGAAGAATCAACGGTCAGATCTGGACCTGCGGCCCTCTCCAACAGGAAATCATGAATCCAGTCATCATCCTGTCCAATCAAAGGGATCATCGAGGCATCTACACCGTCCATCATGAAGGGGGCATCATCAATGATCACATCAAGTCCACCTAAACAAGTATGCCGCACATCTCGGCCCTCATCAAGAGCATCCAAATCGTCAAAGGTATCATCTGAACCATCCATCCCATCCAAGCATGAGATCAGCCCATCTATGTCCATCATGGTCCCATCACCTCCATCCATCACATCATCCATGTGGCCCACACTCAAGGGATGTATAGCCTCACCTATGTCCCATCTCCCCATCCCATCCATACCATCCATTTCTCCCATAATGAGGGGCCCATTCAAATATGAAATTCCAGCCATCCCACCATTAATGGAGCTATTCAAAGCTCCACCAACCACCATCCCTAACCCCTCATCAATACCCCCACTTAATGCTCCATCTCCACCATTAATCAAAGGTGCCTCACCATCTTTAAAGCCCTCACCAATTGCTGGAGTATGGGACCCACTGACCTCTCCCACAATGGCCCCCAAGCCATCATCAATGGCTGCCCAAGAGAGGATCAATAAAGAAAAAGACAAAAAGAGAAGGAAAGAAGGGACAAAAGGAAGATTCATGGCTGCGGTCGAACCTGTGAGTACACGGAATGTGGGGACAAGAACAGGGGACAGCAGAGAATGTCTGAACCCGAGCCAGCCCAGGCCGCTCAAGAGGCGAACCTTGGGCGGCCTGCTCTGGGCCGCCCGTACGGACGCGCTCCTTCTCTCTCCGCGGGATTGGCTCCAGCGGTTCTTGGTAGGTGAGGCTGACAGTCCACGTCAGCAGATGGCTCTCCATGGGCCGTCCAAGGCTCCGGTCCACTCCAGATTTCGATTGAGGCTGATCAAGATCATATAAAAGGTGCCCCACCGATCCATCACGAAGCAATGCAGCCAGAACATGGCTGATCAAGTCAAAGAGAAGGAAAGGTGATCAAGTGGGGGCCACAAGCAATCCAAGTCATTCAAAGACTAGATCATCATGATCTAAACCATTGAAGGACCTACATGAGCAATCAAACAGCAAGATCAAAGGTCCGATCATCAAGAAAGAGGGCCAGAATCCAAGATCTGATCATCGAGTGGACCCAAAGGGCCAAATAAAGCAATCCGAGTCGTCCAATTCATCATCCACACCAGGGAAAGCCTTCTTAGCCTCACCAAACATCAAGGATAGGTGCTCCAAAGCAAAACTGAAGTCTGAAAATGGGCTACAAGGCCAATTCAAGCAATTCAGACCACTTAAATCACAATCAGCCCTGCCAGAAGCCAAACAAAGCAAGGTAAGTATACCTCCCATCCCTAGTGGTCCGAAGACCTTAAACTACGTCGGTAGCAGTCTGGATCGTCGAATCAAGATCCGTTGATACCGGATATTTTCCAAAAAAGAACAAAAATAGGTTTTCCCTGTCATGTACAGTTTTTTGGTCCGAAGACCTTAAACTACGTCGGGATCGACATCCCGAGAGATTTTTAATAAAAACCAGCATCGATCCCAGCCGTTCAGGCCAAGATCTGATGACCTGGATCATTTCAGAAAAGAATCACAAAAAAAAGTGTTTGCTCTATTTGTCATGTTTTGGGTCTGAAGACCTTAAACTACGTCGGGATCAACATCCCGAGAGATTTTTAATAAAAACCAGCATCGATCCCAGCCTTTCAGGCCAAGATCTGATGATTTGGATCATTTTGAAAAAATAAAAAAATGTGTTTGCCCCCTCTTGTACATGTTTTGGGTCCGAAGACCTTAAACTACGTCGGGATCAACATCCCGAGAGATTTTTAATAAAAACCAGCATCGATCCCAGCCTTTCAGGCCAAGATCTGATGATCTGGATCATTTCGAAAAAACAAAAAAATGTGTTTGCCCCCTCTTGTACATGTTTTGGGTCCGAAGACCTTAAACTACGTCGGGATCAATATCCCGTGGGATTTTCAATAAAAGCCGGTATTGGTCTTAATCAAGATCCGCTGACACCGGACATTTTCAAAAAATTGAAAAAAAAATGTGTTTGCCCTGTTTTGTATATATTTGCTGGTCCGAAGACCTTAAACTACACTGGGATTAATTTCTCGGGGGACCTTTCTCACTTTCAACTAAAAACCGGCATCGGCCTCGACCAATGGGATCAAGGTCTGATAACCCGAAACATTTTCGAAATACCAAAAAGATTTTTTTGAGTTTTTCATAAAAACCAGTATCAATCTCAACCACTTGAGTTGAACTCTGGAACCTTTTCAAAAATAGAAAAAAAAATGTTTTGCCATCAATTTCAACTGCACAAATTCATCTCCAGCGGTCCGAAGACCTAAAACTACACTGGGATTAACTTCTCGGGGGCTTTCTTTCCTAACCTGTTCCAGACATGGCTAACACTTGATCGTACGGGTGTCTAGAATCTTTTAAACAGGTAAGGGCTGTGGCGGGCAGATCTCCGCAACCCTGTTCGTGTTGAACGCACCGTGATAGACAACCTTGATTTGGAAGTCGCTGTTGAATCTGACGGATGTTCCCTGTTCCTAAAACTCATGAAGGAGATTAAGGCTGTTGGGAGGTGGAGCGCACCCTCACGGAATTGTGAGCAACGTAAGGCCCCAAACTGGATTGACTAAGGGAAATGTGAGGATGTGGCTCATTTTGTGGCCGAAGGAGTCCGTCGGACGATACCTGGTCTATGTGCATTGCACATAAGGAACAGGCAACTTTGTGGGTGTGTTGACTGAAAGCCCTCAAAATCCGCTCATCCGAAGATGTAAAACTACGGCACTTAACTGTGTGAGACTCGTCTTGCTCGCTGACGTAAAATGGATCGAGTGCCTTACCAGCAGTAAAAGCTGGAGTGGATGAAAATTCCACACTTTTCCTTGCATTTCAGAAAAATCACAAAATACAAAAACATTGCAAAATCACCTCTTCAAAAATCACAAAAAATATTTCCCTTACTTTCAAATCAAATATTTGCAAAAATCACAAAAAATATTTCCCTTACTTTCAAATTAAATATCTTCAAAAATCACAAAAATATTTCCTTTGTTTTCAATAACCGATCTCTATCCTGACCACTCAGGTAAAGATTCGGACCACATACTTGCAAAAATCACAAAAATTGTCACTATCCCCCAGCACTACACTTCAAGAGTCTTGAACTCCACTCTCTTCACAATTTGGGATGACGGATCCAATCGCCCGCAAATTGGAATCTTGACCAAAACGGGCGACCAAACACCATCTCAATCACACGTATGCCCAGAAGAACATCTTGAAGTCAAATAGCATCCTCGTACATTCTCATTAGCAAAGAAACAGCATCTTGGGACGATGAACCTGATCGACCACGGGTCGAGATCTTGACCAACCCGCTGACCAAACATCTGCATTAAAAAGAAAAATCCCCAGGGGAGCACAACCCTGCAAGCAATAAGCTCCAAGTTCTCTGCATCACCAGCAAAAGCAAAATCATCAAACTGAAAGAGAATGAGCTAAGCCATGCATTCATCATGCATCTCCATGCATCAGCATCCATCGCATCAATCATCATGTTTACCTGTTTTCAAAATAAAAGTCGGTTAGCCAAACACCCCACAAGCATCCCTAGTGGAGGCGCGTGTAAACCAGATTTCCATTTCAAAAAGACAAAAAAATATTTCTATTTGCAAATAAAAACCCCACGGAGTATCACTCCCCAGAGTGGGTATCTTTTCAAAAACCCAAAAATATTTTCCAGTAGAGCGTTCTGCCTCCAATACACCAGGAGATCTTCCATATCTCTGGGTAGGAGCCGACGCAAAAATCGAATAAGATCCAATGTCTCGCGGTTTCCCCGGAGACCATCGGATCCAATGCACTCAAAGTATGGTCGAACTGAACTCCAGTGTCAGTGCGGTCATACTACATGCCAAGATACGAAAAGATGAAAGCCAAAAGGTTTTCGGTCAAAGAAACCATTTGAACAGGTGGAAACGATGAATTGTAACCCAAGTATCAAAATCAGCAGATTGGGTGGAAAGAGTTCACCCGCACATACCTAGGCGTAGATGCCTGAAGTACCTTGACTGAGTCCAAGTCGGCGTACTAGAATCCCGTAAGACTATCTGACGCAGGGCGTCTAACCACTTTGACAGTCAAGCGAAACAAGTACTCCTGGAGTGATCTGGGAAAACATCAAACATCACACAATCAGTCTCAGGGTCAGCAACCTCGTAAGACTACGGACGCAGAGGCTCTGCTGTACCTTTCCGATGTTAGTACCGATCGGGAATGGAAGGGTTGCGATTGGGTACCCAGATTGTAGCAAACTGCAGGGACAATCGCAATGTTTTCTCCAAACTCTCGCGGTATGTGCGAGTTATCAATTTCCAAATAATCAACTGACTCAGATACAAAGGATAACAAAGATTCCAGACACAATCAAGGAAAGAATGAATTGCAAGCCAAGCAACGAAACCAGCAGATTGGGTGGAAAGAGTCCACCCGCACATACCTAGGCGTGGATGCTTGAAGTACCTTGACTGAGTCCAAGTCGGCGCAGTAGAATCCTGTAAGACTATCGGACGCAGGGCGTCTAACCACTTTGACAGTCAAGCGAAACAAGTACTCCTGGAGTGATCTGGGAGAACATCGAACATACAATCAATCACAGGGTCAGTAACCTCGTAAGACTGGCGATGTAGAGGCTCTGCTATACCCTTCCGATGTTAGTACCGATCGGGAATGGAAGGGTTGCGATTGGGTACCCAGGTTGCAGCAAACTGCAGGGACAATCGCAACGTTTTCTCCAAATTCCCGCGGTATGTGCGAGTGATCGATCTCCAAATGATCAACTGGCACAGATGCGAAGGCAAGCAAAGATTTCAGAACATGATCTATGAATGACCGGGTCAGAAGTGGGGTGTCCACTCGCTTTGGCATTCGGTTGCAAGCAACCTCTGCCAAAGAGGGGCATTTGTAGACACCCCACCTTCGGCTACAATGTTGGTAGAGATAGCTGGATGAATGGAGGACCATATCCCCAAATCCCAAGTCCAAACTCAGCCAAACTCACCCTTGTAAGCCCCATTCCATAGCCCAGTTCAAGCCTGAACCCAGTCAACCCAGTCCTAAACATCAGCCTGAAAAAACCCCCATAAGAAAAGCCAGTTAAAAAATCCTAAAAAAGTCAAACTCACTAGGTCAACCCACTGAGTCAACCCACTGAGTTAACCCGCTGAGTCAACCCTCTGAGTCAACCCGCTGAGTCAACTCGTCGAGTCAAAACACCGAGTCAACCCGCTGAGTCAAACCACCGAGTCGACCCGCTGAGTCAACTCACTGAGTCGACCCAGCGAGTCAAACAGCAGCCCCGAGGGAGCGACCGTACCTCGCTGAAAATCGAGGAACGACCGTACGGGCGGCCCATAGCAGGCCGCCCAAAAATATTTACAAGTTCTGCCACTGCCCGCTGCTATAAATACCCCCCTCCCCTTCTCATTTCAACACAACAATCCCAGCCAGAGAGAGCTCGTCCGTCTGAGTTCTTCTCCACCCCTTAGCCCATTTTTCCACCAAGGAGAGCCCGAGTGAGGAGAGCCTAGCCCTGGTCCAGCCCAGCCTGACCACTGGTCCAAGTCTCCCAAGCCATCCAAGTCTTGATCCAGCCACTCGAAGCCAACCCTTGCGACACCTCCGTCCATCCAGCTACTCTTTTCTAGCATCATCTCATTTGCATCTAGCATAAGTGCAACATTTACTTTTCTTCCAACCCCCCTGCTTCACTGCAAGCACCTTGATTCTTCAAGCACACTGCATATGTCTTAAATTAAGCACCTGTCAGTTCGAGCGTATGCTCTGGGCTTGCCCGTTGTTGGAACCTGCCCATCAGAAACTCTTACTGTTCAGACCTGCATTTATGCTTCACTATAAAGCACCTTGATTATTCAAGCACACTGCATATGTCTTATATTAAGCACCTGTCAGTTCGAGCGTACGCTCTGGGCTTGCTCGTTGTTGGAACCTGCCCATCAGAAACTCTTACTGTTTAGACCCGCATTCATGCATCATGTCATCTATGAGAATGTATGAGAATTGAGATAGACTTTCAAGTATTAGTTCGATTCTGTGAAGTAGAGACCGTACTTCGGTACGGGCAGTGTGTGGGGTGCTTAACCTCTTCCCACCCTGTAACCGTGATCCCTTACCTTGAATCTCTGGCCGCAGATCAAAAGGAGTCATTTTAGAGAAAGGAATCTTCGGATCCCCTTCTCTAACGTTTCTACGGGGTCTAGCCGACTGTAGATTCGAAGTAACTGGCTAGTGGCGACTCTGGTCTTATATAAACTCGCTTAAACACATCCAGCTTAACACGACAACCAAACGAAGCCCTCGAGAACGAGGCAAGCCAGTGGCACAAACGGCGATTGCGCACTTACGCATCCTCCTCTCCTTCTTTTCCCGAAAGGGAAGGGACGAGAACGACGTCGTGCGGGAGCGCGGAAACGGCGAGGGTCCACAGAGGAGCGCCCATTCATCGATCCTGGTTTCCTTTTGGCCACTCATGGCCATTTGCTGTCTGAGATTTCCGCACTTTGGTATCATTGTGAGATGATGTCGAGGAGATTGGCTGCCAATCAGAGGTTGTCTGATGAGGAGACAGCGATCCGTATCCTTGAGCGCGATGAGGTGCATTACCTGCGTATGGAGGTGAGCAGGTTGAGAGCAAGGCTACTTCATTATGAGTTAGAGGACTTACCTGATATGGCCGAGGAGGAGGGTAGAGATTAATTGTGTTGGCCATCTGTACATTCCCTTTTGCATGCTTGGTGATGTTGCATTTTTTGTATTCTTTGAAAAAGATGAATGGTATATGTAAAAGAAATATGATGCATTTAATGAAAAAGGAGAAAACTTTTTTGAAAATCTATTGTGCCATGAGTTGCCTTGTGAGTGTGTCTGGATTTTGTGTCGGGATATAGGAATCAGAACTGAGGCTCGGCCAATGCTTTGACCGATGTCTCGAGATTGACTTGCGAGGTCCCTTTGGTCCCCTAGAGATGCAAGCAATGGAAACTGTTACTTCCTAAGATTGTCAGAGTTTGTAGAGTTCTTTGTTCCCGACTGTACTTCTTCTTGTTCTTGAACTGCAACCGCTTAAACTGATTCGGACCGTTTGATTTCTTGGTACCTGCACTTTTAATTTTTTCTTTTTCTATTTGAGCCATTTTTGCCTACAGCGCTTTTTCGAGTTTTCACCACAACCGGCCTTTTCCCGTCATTTTTGCCCGTGGCGCCCTTTCGGGTTTTCACCACATCCCGGGTGTTTGATCTTGCCTGCCCCTTGGCAGCTATGCTGTTTTTACCCTCGGAGCCCTTTCGGATTTTCACCAAGTTCACCGTATGCCCACTATTTTTACTCGAAGCGCCCTTTCGAGTTTTCACTCCGCCCTCTTTGTTTAGGCACACATTTTCTTTTTCTCTTTTTTCTTTTTCTGAATTTTTGAGTAACTGCGGCGGCTAGAGGTCGGGAATCCGTCGTTGTCGGTCGATGGCAGTCTTTCAGCCCTTATCCTAAGTTACGATGATAGAGCTGTCGGTCTTAGCTACCGACCTTTCTGAGATGGGTTGATGGATGACTGTGTTTCTTCTTGGGTTGATTTTTCTCAGGTGCCTTGTTATGGCTTCCCATTTTCTTTTCCTTTTCTTTTTTTTTTTTGTATTCTTTTTTCTCTCTCTTTTTTTTGTATTTTTTTTCTCTTTTTTTTTGCGAACCTCTTATTTTAAACACTTGTTGGTGGGCGGGAATGATTTCTCAGAGGTTTTAGCTTCGACCTTTTGACTTCAGCTCTTTTAAAGTAACTCTTGATAAGGTCAGAATGACTTACCCGTGAAAGATCTTCACCTTGTCGGCATTGATTGGCTCAGGAAGATCCACCCCTCTCATGCTGGTGAGTCTGAGGGCGCCTCTAGGAAGTACTTCTCTGATGATCAGCGGTCCATCCCACAAGGATTTAAACTTTCCTCTGGGATCCGGAAGGTGTGACGGTAGAATCTTCTTCATGACCATGTCGCCTACCTTGTTGTAAGCTCGAGCAATCCTTTTCTGATAGCATTGTGAATGACTTAGCGCACGCATGCGCTTCTCATCTGCTAGCTGCAACTGATCGAATCTTGCCCGTTGCCATTCTCCTTCTTCAATTCCGCTTTCGAGTAACACCCGTAGTGACGGTATTTCCACCTCGACTGGTAGAACTGCTTCCATTCCATAAGTAAGCTCGAAAGGAGTAACGCCTGTAGCAGACCGTACAGACGTTCGATAGGCCCAAAGTGCATATGGGAGCATGTCTGACCAATCTCGATAAGTTACGACCATCTTCTCAAGTATCCTGACGATTGTTTTGTTTGCGGCTTCTACCCCACCATTCATCTGAGGACGGTAGGGGCTTGATCGATGACGCTGAATTTTGAACTTGCTGAGGAAGTCATCCATCTTCTTGTTGACAAACGGGGTACCATTATCTGTGATGATAGCATTGGGGATTCCATTCCGGCATATGATGTTGTTCTTCATGAATTTGATCACTTGAGATGCTGCAATTGTGGTGCAGGAGGCTGCTTCTACCCACTTGGTGAAGTAGTCGACTGCCACCAGTATATACTCATGACCGTTTGATGCTTTGGGACTAATCTTGCCGATGATGTCAAGTCCCCACATAGAGAAGGGCCAGGGAGTCGTTAAATTGTACAGTTCTGAGGAGGGAGCATGAATTTGATTTGCATGCTCCTGACACTTGAAGCATTTTCTGACGTACTGACAGCAGTCTGTCTCCATGGTGAGCCAATAGTAGCCGAGTCATAGAATCTTCTTTACCATCATGTGCCCGTTCATGTGTGGGCCACAGATTCCTTCATGTATTTCTTTCATGATCTTTGCAGCTTCTATTTCGTCGACACATCGAAGGAGAATGTGATTATAGGATCGCTTGTAAAGAATTTCGCCACTGATGGTGAACTGGCCGGCCAAACGCTGGATGGTTCGGCGACCTGTTGCTGTTGCTGATTCCGGATACTCCTGGGTTTTAAGATATTGCTTGATGTCAGCATACCGGGGTTTGTCAGGGACGGCTTCGGCTTCTTCTATTTGCAGGCAGAAAGTAGGTTCATCTTGAATTTCGACTGTGAGTACCCATTCTGAAGCTCCTTTCGGGATCTCGAGCATTGATGCAAGTGTAGCGAGAGCATCTGCAAACTGATTCTTGGCTCTGGGCATGTATGAGAAGGTGATTTCTTTGAATTCTTCGATCAGATTTTCAAGATACACATGATATGGTATTAACTTCTCGTCCTTGGTTTTCCATTCGCCATTGGTCTGATTGATGATAAGCTGTGAGTCTCCAAATACTCGTAGCTTCTTAACGCCCAAGATTATGGCTTCCCTTAAGCCAGCGATCCATGCTTCATATTCTGCCATATTGTTGGTGCACTCGAATGCTATGCGCCTTGAGATAGGAATAGGGATATCATCTAGAGAGTAGATGATCGCTCCAATACCACTTCCTTTAGAATTTGCTGCGCCATCGAAGAATAACGTCCACTCACCTTTCTTCTTCTTTTCTTCACCTTCGATAAGCAGGAGATCTTCATCAGGGAAGAATGTCTTGAGCGGTTGATAGTCCAGGAGAGAGTGAGCGGCAAGATGATCGGCGAAGGCCTGCCCCTTGATTGCCTTCTGAGTGACATAGGTGATGTCAAATTCAGACAGGAGTAGCTGCCATTTTGCTATCCTTCCAGTGAGTGTCGGTTTCTCGAACAGGTACTTGAGCGGATCCATATGAGCAAGGAGGAGAATAGGGAACGTGATCATGTATTGACGGAGTAGCTGAGTTGCCTAGACCAGGGCGAGGCAAGTCTTCTCGATCGGGGAATACCTGGCCTCGTAGTCGGTAAACTTTCGGCTCAAATAGTATATCGCTTGTTCCTTCTTCCCGGTCTCGTCGTGCTAGTCAAGCACACAGCCAATGGCTTCTGTTGCTACTGAGATGTATAACAATAGTGGTCGTCCGGGAGTAGGCGGCACTAGAACTGGGGGTTTCATGAGATACTTCTTGATGCGATCGAAGGCAACTTGGCAATCGTCATTCCATTCTTTTGGGACGTTCTTCCGAAGGAGCTTGAATATGGGTTCACAGATAGGTGTGACTGTGCGATGAAGCGACTGATGTATTGAATTCTGCCGAGGAAGCCACAAATCTCTTTCTCTGTTTTAGGAGGGGGCATCTCGATGATTGCTCTAGTTTTGGTTTCGTCGACCCCGATGCCATCCTCGCTCACCATAAAGCCAAAGAGCTTACCTCCCATTGCACCGAAGACACATCTCTGAGGGTTGAGGCGGAGCTTGTACTTTTCTAATCTGTTAAATAACTTCTTCAGATCTTCAAAGTGTCCTTCAATTGTGCGAGATTTGACGATCATATCGTCCACATATACTTCGAGCTCTTAGTTCATCATGTCGTGGAATAATGCTGTCATTGCTTGCTGATATGTTGCTCCTGCATTCTTCAGGCCGAACGGCATTACCCTGTAACAGAAGGTTCCCAAGGGAGTAATAAATGATGTCTTCTTGCGATCTTCGACGGCCATCTTGATCTGATTGTAACCTGAGAACCCGTCCATGAATGAGAAGACTTTATATCCAGCAGTGTTGTCGACCAGAGTGTCGATATGCGGCAAAGGGAAGTCATCTTTAGGACTGGCTTTGTTGAGATCTCGGAAGTCGATGCACATTCGAACCTTGCCATCCTTCTTCGGTACTGGTACGATGTTGGCGAGCCATTCAGGGTAGTTGGAGACTACCAAGAATCCCGCATTGTACTGCTTGATGACCTCATCTCGGACTTTCAGGGCCCATTCTGGCTTCATTCTTCGAAGTTTCTGCTTCACTGGTTTCATATCCGACTTGGTTGGCAGATGATGTACAACGAGCTCTTCATCGAGCCCCGGCATGTCTTCATACGAGAATGCAAAGTTGGACAATCTTGGAGCTAGGAACTCTATCATTCTCTGCTTCATCTCTGGTGGCAACGATTTTCCAATGCGTACTTCCCTAGGGATCTCAGGTGTCCCTAAGTTTACTATCTCGAAATCATCGGCTACAAGATTGGCTTTAGATTCGAACTTTTTGAGGAGATCCTCTAGTTCAGGAACCAGGTCATCATCTTCCTCATCCCGAGCTTCTTCCAGACCCATGAGCTCAAAGTCTAATTCGATGTGAAAATCATATGATTCGACCTCAAACTCATGCGACTCCTTAGACGAACTTGGCACATTATTGATGCAGGAAAAGAATTTTTTTTGGTTTTTGAGAATTTTCTGGAATTGAAATGCAAAATGTTTTTGGCTTTTAAAAGTTTTTTATTTTTTTGGATTTTTAAAATTTACGGAACTTTGAACAAGCGGGCATTGTAGACCATGATTGATCCCAGCTTGTCTCAAAGTTTCGCTCGCTATTTAAACCGGCATTTTTTTTTTTGGAAGCCAGAACCCTCAGACGACTCGTTGGCTGATTCAAAAGTTAGGGGAATAGATGACCATTCAGGACCCCACACTTCTTCCCTTGGAGAGGTGGGGGTTGATGATTTGGACGAAGAGTCATAGTCTGGCCCAATGACCATGATTTCTCGATGGTTGGGTTCGAGATCTGAGTCATACTCAGTCCCTCCCGGATCACTTACCTCGCATTGCAATTCGTCTGGTTCCACAGTGAGACACATGTTTGGGATCTGGACATCGGACCAATCCAGGGCTGGCCATTTCCCTTTCTTGGTCCAATGAACGAGCTGCTTCTGCCCCTAGCTGATGGTTGATGATGTTGATTCTGCAGAGATGGGCGAGCCGTGCCCCTTGCTGATTGAGGCTGAGATGGGCAAGTTGTGCCCCTGGTTGATTGATGCTGAAGTGAGTAGATTGTGCCCCTGATTGACCGGAGTTGAAGTGGGCAGGTTCTGCCCCTGGTTGGGAGGAGGTATTAGAGTACCCTGGTCCTGAAGCTGTCGTATTTGACTTTCTTCTTTGTCTTCCTCCTTTCCTTCTTCTTCTGGAGGCTTAGATGGTTCGAGAATCTGATCCCATCAAATGGGGGGCCACGTGGCCGAAGCTAGGCTCATTGGGAGGCCTTTGTGTAGTGCAGTCGGTTGATTCCCTCTTAGATCTTTGCAAGGTTCTCCTGGCTTGATGAATGGAATGGGAGAGCACCGAAATTTCTTCTTTCTTTTGTCCATGAAGATTGTCCTGTATTTGAGTCCCCATTTACGTTGATTATATACCAGCGGTATCTTTCTGGATTTGAAATGATTCTTCATCCGATACTTGAGGCTCAGACGTTCTGCTGTGAAAAGACACGGTCCACCCTTATTGGTTCCGGGTTGGCGATAGCGTTCACAGTCTCGAATTCGAAACTATAAAACGGGACGTCTTCCTCAGAGTGCTGGATATCGATGACAGGGATCTATGGTTCAGTGGCGACAACATTGGAAGGAATGATGAGCTCCTTCTCTGCATGGATAGAGATCACTTGATTTCCACAGATGTACTTCACCCTTTGATGCAGGGTTGATGGCACGGCTCCAACCTTGTGCAGCCAAGGCCGTCCAAGAAACATGTTGAAGAGGCTGATATATCCAAGATTTGAAATGTGATGGTGGAGACTTCTGGACCTATCTATACCTCCATGTCGACCTCCCCTTTCACTGATCGGCGAGTGTTGTCAAATGATCTGACGCATATGGTGCTGGGTCGAAATGAAGAGGGACAGATTCCTAAGCGTTCCGCAGTCTTGAGTGGGCAGACGTTTAAGCTTGAGCCATTATCGATAAGGACCAGTGGGACACAGAGGTCCTTATATCGTAAGGCTATGTTGAGGGATCGCCCATGATTGCGTCCTTCTGGTGGCAACTCATTATCGGTGAAGGTGATGGCGCGTGGAGCCAGGAGCTGCCTGATCATCAATGCTATCATTTCAGGTGCCGTATCGGAGGAGACGTGAGCATCAGTCAGGGTTTTGACAAATATTTCTCTATGTATGCGCGATGTGCAGAGTAGCTCCCATACTGAAATTTAAGCAGGGATTGACTTGAGCTGAGTCACCACATCATATGCGGCTTCATTTTTGTTGCCAAGGCCCGAGGGAACGCTTTTGGGATCTCCTCTATTTTGATTATCTCTTCGGATGCAACTCCCATTAGGATTCATGTTTCCCACCTCTGCACATTCCGGATAATGCCACGGGACTTCTTTATAGTCTTCCTCTCCCTTGCTTTCCAAGACCACTGGTTCTTGCAACGAGGCTGGTGCTGGTACCAGATCTTCCTCGTATGGAGCTTTTGCCTTGAGGACTACATTGTTGCCTGTGCTGAATGGGTAATATCGAGGCTTGTCTTTATAGATGCCACATAAACAAGCGAGGTATGAAGGTACTTCTCGATCGTCATTTAATTCCTAATTATTAAAGTTTTGATTTAGATATAAGCAAGCATTGCATATATGGAAAACAATCAATGCTATCCTTTAAAAGAAACATGTTAGTAAAGGTTAGTTAGACTATGTGCATTCGGATGTGTAGGGGGCGTCGCCTATTATTTCTGGAGAGGGGTTATCATACTTTGTTATATTCATTAACGATTTCTTTAAGAAGATTTGTGTTTACTTTCTGAAGCATAAATCTGATTTTTTTCTCCACTTTCAAAACTTAGAAGGTAATGGTTAAAAATCAAATAAGGCAAAAGGTAAAAATTCTGATGATAGATAACGGTGGTGAATTTACTTCAGAGGAAGTTAATCAATACGATAAGAGTGAGGGGATAGTGAGGTACAACACAGTGAGGCATATACCAAAGTATAATTTCATGGTTAAATGTATGAACCAAAATCTTTTGGAAAGAACCCGAAGTATATATGCTGAGTAATTATAGGTTGGACAAGTAGCTTTGAGTTGAAGCCGTCTCTACAGCTTGCTATTTGGTAAATCAATCTCACTCTATAGCTATTGATTATAAAATTTCAAAAGAAGTATGAAGTGATCAGGTACTTGATTACTTAGGATTTCAGATATTTGGTTGTGACGCTTACTCTCATATACCATTAGTTGAGAGAGATAAGTTAGACCAAAAGGCTAAGAAGTGTACTTTTATCGGCTATGATGATGGGTGAAAGGTTACATATTGTATGACCGGATTTCACAAAAAATCATATTTAGCTGGGACGTCAAGTTAAATTAAGTTATTTGTTCCAGAAGGATAAGCACAAGGAAGTGGAAAAATCTGTTATTGATTGTAACGTCCCGTAAATTTTCGTACAGATAATAGCATACGGATGACAGTACATCTTAGAAATAGGATTCACTAATCTAGGAAAGGGAAGATTAATTAGTGTAAATTGGGCTAGATGGTTACCATTCTGTAAACTTTATGGCCCTTACTCTAAATAGCCTTCTGGAGGGCTACATATGTAAACCATTAACTCCACTTGGGTCAGAAAACTACCCACTAAGTCCTGTAAGGCCATTTGGGCGAATTTCCTAGCTTTTATATAAACCCTTTTGCTGAGAAATCCCCAAATCGAATTGGGAAATTTTCAGGAGAGAAAGAGAGAGAAAGAGAGAAATTGAGGGAGAGGAAGAGAGAGAAAGAGAGAGAAATCGAGAGAAGAAGAAGAAAGGAGGTTACAGAGTCCTTCTTCCTTTCCTCTTGAAGTAGGAGGTTGCTCTAGCCTGTCGATTCCGTCGCTGGAGTGGTTCTCTTTGCGATTGGAGGTAAGAATCGAATCCTACCTTACAATTCCAAACTATCTTAGGTTTGAGACTGAAAATCTCATCCTAATTGGGTTTTCTTGTAGGAATAGCTGATTTTCTTTAACCCTAGCCCTAGACCGTTGGGCGGGCGAGGAACCCTAGACCTTAAGGTGCGGGCTATAATCCAGTTCTTTTATTTAACATTCCTAAGGGTTTTAGACATGATTCTTATAGTCATAGAGTAGGACTTTGAGTTTCTTATCTGATTGTATGTCTCAGTTCAACATGCATGTGTGTTACATGGCTTATTTGTTTGATGAAATGGGTAAATGATTTAATTGTTACAATTGATTTGTGGAATTCGTTGAGATGATGAAATCTGTCTCTAATATGTTTAATTGTATGATTAACGCACATGTACTGTTTGTCATGAGTAAAAAGGGGCCAATCGATTAATGTGGATATCCTAGTTGGATTGGATATTCAGGGTTGGCTGGTTGACGGGGTGAACTTGACCGATCAACAGTAGTTTGGACCACACGGGTCGTTTGTGCCCAATGCCGGTTTGGTCAATGTTCTCTCTGTATCAAACAGCCATATCCAAAGTCAAGACATGTTGGGTGGTAGATAGCTTGTAATGAATGACTTGTCCCGAATCTGAAATACTAATGTTATTAAATGAAGCGTCCAATGATAAACGTATGTGCGACACGATCCTATGAAATCTCCTTGGGCCGGGCATGGTGGTATGGGACACCGTGTTCGTGCCGTCGGCCTACGCTGTGGCACTAAGCCTCCCCGTAGTGACCATAAGCTATTGTAAGGGCGTCAAATTGTTTTGGAAAAATCTGAATAGCCGAGGTACTGATTTGAATATAATGATTCTTGTGTTCTTAATGTATTGGAAGTTGGAGATGGGATTCGTGGGCTACTGGCGATGATAGACACTCGCACCTCGGGAGCCAGATGGTCCTGTTCAGGACCTACTGTATGACATTAGTAATTCAGCATCACCAATCTTGCTGAATGAAATTTATATTAATAAAGGCCGAACTAAACATGCATACATGTCATTGGCAATCTCAATGACTGGCTGACTGTTTGAAAGGCCAGGGCATTGGTGATAGCTTTCATACTTGCATTATGTGTATCTGAGTTATAGATGGAAGGACTATTGTATCAATTTTGATTCTGTTGTGACTGCCCGGGACATGCATTATGTGCGAATTCATAACATTCATGCATTAATACAACTAGTCTAGGACTCTTATATGTTGTGTTTGCTCATTACCTATGCTTGTTTCTTGTATGCTTGCTTGATTGTTAATCGTAGAATTATAGCAGCATTGAGTTGATTACTCACCCCCTCAATCCTGGGTGGTGTTTGGAAAAAACGTCAACCAGACTCTAATGTAGAAACAGGTACTATAGATGAGGACGTCCTTCAAAATGAGTTAGAAGACTTTGTAGAAGACGTCAGTTACTTTCAATTCTCGGATGACCGAGAATAAGATGCACTGGCATCTTTTAGTTGATGTTTTGGGGCCGTTTGATGGCTAGATGTGTAATGGCCCAATTCTTTTGGACATGTATATTGGGGCTTCTTGCTGTGTGGGCCCCCTTTATTTTGGACTATAATGTACATTTGTAAATGCTGGACCAGGTATGCACTTATCTTTTGTCCTTACTTTAAAGTTTATTTAGTTTTAAACTTGCGACATGATACTCTAAATCATAAATGCATTAATCACGCTTCCGCATAAGCATAGTGACACCCGAAATCTCAAGAGTCGAGGTCATGCTCGACTCCTGAAATTTGGGGCGTTACATTGATATTGAAAGAAACAAGGGTGAAACGCTTGAAAAACCTAAGCTGTAACGCCCCAAAACTCAACACCCGAATATACCGCCCAAGCACGAATTTTCGAGCGTTACTAAGGTAATAAATACAAGAATACAAGTTGTAAGACCCGTACCCTGAATTGCCCTCCGTACGTTTAGTTTTCGGTACCGGTACGTCCCGGATGGACTAGATTAGAGAGCCTTGATCGCGACCCTGATTTAGTACCGCAACGACCTAAGACTTGCACCCTTGCGACCGCGCGGGCGCCACGATTCCAACGCCGCACGGCACGTCCCATTGCGATACCCGGTGTGTGAGATGCGTACTTTTGAGCAATCCGAGGTGGGTCGCGCAACGCGCGTGGCGTGGACCCCACTTGCACAAATCCCAAGAATATGTCAAATCAATCAAATCAATCACCATACCCACCCCATCACTCTCTCACCTCCAAAGTCAACACAACCCATACCTCTCATGCCCTCTCCCATCATCATCATCATTATCTAGCCATCATCACAACCCATACCTCCCATGCTAGCCATCATCACTATATTTCTAAGAAACCCCCCCATTTCCCAAGCACCACTTGTCCATTACAATTCCAAGATTTGAGAGAGAGAGAGAGAAGAGAAAGAAGAGAGAGAAGTAGAGAGATTTAGAGGGAGATCAAGAGAGAGAAAGAGAGAGTTAGAGAGATTAAAGGAGGAGATCAAGCTTGGAGGACCCCGATCATCATCCGGACCGTCCGATCGGCAATCCAACCGTCCAACCATCATTGTGAGTGCAAACTCCCCCCCCCCCCCCCCCCCCCCTCTTCTCGTTTACCTTTCATTTTATTTCCTTGGGCCCACCTTGTGATGGGCAATGAGATGGATGGGTTGGATCATCCATGAATGGGCCCCACATACCTGTAATAATAATAATAAAAAAAAATAAATAAAAAAAGGGAAGAAGGGAACGGCCGTTGGATAGTCAGCGTCCAGAGGACGCTGCTGCCCAGCAGCACATAGGCGTAGCCCCTTTTGGCGTTGACCGTGGGTCCCCACTCGTGGGACCCACCTTGATGCATGTAGTTGATCCACGCCGTCCGTCTGTTTCTCCAGCCCATTTTATGCCTGGACACCAAGAATAAAGTAGATCCAGATCTCGGGTGGACCACACCATCGAAAATAGTGGAGAACACAATGTCCAGTATTAAAACTACCATGGCCCACCGTGATGTTTGTAGACAGAATCACCTGCCCAATATTGGGCTTATTAGGTCCCCAACGAGCTGGGAAACCTGATGAATGGATTGGATCTTCCCTAAGTGGGCCCCACCTGAAATAACTAAGAGAAAATAAAAAGGAAAAAAAATAAAAATAAAATAAAATAACGTCCAGACGCTGGACATTCACAGCGTCTGGGACGCTGGAACCGTCCAGCGTCAGGACGGCTGGAATGGGGTCCCCACTCGTGGGACCCACGTTGATGTTTTTGTTGTATCCACACCGTCTATTGGTTTTCCCAGATCATTTTAGGGCCGGAGCCCAAGGATGAACCCGATCCAAATTTTAAACGGACCGCACCACTTGAAACAGTGGAAATAATGATGTCTACTGCTGTAAAATCTTTGGCCCACCTTAATGTTTCTAGAGCGAATCACATACTCAATATTGGGCTCATTGGGCCCACCATGAGATGGCCCAGCTGATAGATGGAGTAGATCACTCTTATGTGGGCCCCACTCGATCAAAACCTCACAAAAAAAAAAACAGAAAGAGAGATTGGAAAGGAGGGGCGTCCGGACGCTGGGAGTACCAGCGACCACGGACGCTGGCTCGTGAGGCCAGCTAGTGGCCCACTCGTGGGTCCCACCATGATGCATGTACTGTATCCACACCGTCCATCCATTTGGGGAGATAATTTTAAGGCATGATCCCAAGAATGAGTCAGATCCAAGTCTCAAGGGGGCCCCACCACAGAAAACAGTAGGGACAGTGACCCTACCGTTGAAACCTTCCTATGGCCCACCATGATGTTTATTTGAGATCCAACCTGTTCATAAGTTCACACATGCATGTAAGAAGGGAAAACAAAAATATCAGCTTGATCGAAAGCTTCTGTGGGCCACACTTGATAAAAAATAAATAAGATAATAAAAAAAAAAGAAGAAGGGGGCGTTGGCCGTGGGCTGGCTGGGCTGCCCAGCCGGTGGCCCACTCATGGGACCCACCTAGAATGTATGTGCTTTATCAATTCCGTCTATATGTCTTTCCAGCTCATTTTAGTGGCTAAGCCCAAAATCTAAACATATCCAAATGTCAAGGGGGCCATGCCACAGGAAACAGTGGGAATAATGATTTCCACCGTTGAGACCTTCCCAGGCCCTACAGTGATGTTTATTTGTCATTCAACCTGTTCATCAGATCACATGGATATGGATATAAGAGAAAACCAAAAATATCAGTTTGATTCAAAACTTTGGGGGCCATTTGGGTGCCACGCTCCAAGCAGCGTGCAGGTGGCCCACCTTGTGGGTCCCACCACGATGCATCTGTTTTATCTATGCCGACCATCTATTTTTTTCATATTATTTTAGGGCCGTGGGCCAGCTCATAATGAGGTAAATACAAACCTCAAGTGGACCACATTGTAGGAAACAGTGGTCATTGATGCCCACCTTTGAAACCTTCCTTGGGGCCATTGTAATGTTTATTTATCCATCTGACCAAAGGTGATGGGGCCCAACTTTGGGTCCCACCTTGATGAATGTTGGGTATACCTTGTCGTTCTTCTTGGCAGGGGTGTGGACCCAGTTTTGGGTGGGCCACATGTAGGAAATAAGGGTGACTGAATGCCTACCATTGGAAACTTTACAGGACTCATCTGTTATGTTTATTTGCCATTCTTCCTGTTCATAAGTTACCCAACCATGGGTGGGGTTCCACACGTGTGGTGTGCGGGCCCCACCATGGTGTTTGGTTGCCATCTCACTTGATTAGTGGTAAAGCACAAATATCGGGTTGATCCTAAAATGTTGTGGCCCATTGATGTATGTGGCTTCCCCACTCCTTTGTGCGGTTATCCTCAACCACGGGTCCACCTTGTTATGCATGTGTTCTATCCACGTCAGCCATTGGCCACTATGGTGCGATATGTATGTTGCCCATCGATTAGGACCGCCTTAATTTGTGCTTGATCCAAACCATCCAAATGAATGGACCCTAGCATGTTATGTACAGGATGGCCATGGGACCACCTTAGTGTGCGTGTTCGAATGACCGCGTTGTCCATCCCGTGGATCCACCTTGATGATTAGTTGTGTAAACCCTTATTGAAAGGTTATCCCTAAAGTTCGCTCGATCCAAGTCACAGGGCTACTTTCTTAAACTCACCTTGTTGAACCGTCTTGTCAATTCACCTTGTTAACTCACCATGTTGACCCGCCTTGTCAACCTGCCTTATCGACTCACCTTGTTAACTCACCATGTTGACCCGTCTTGTCAACCTGCCTTATTGACTCACCTTGTTAACTCACCATGTTGACCCGTCTTGTCAACCTGCCTTATTGACTCACCTTGTTGACTCACCATGTTGATTGACCCTGGTAACTCAGCTTGTGTATACTCATATGACTCACCCCTCCTACCCTTGTACCCAACTATTAAAGACTACCATATCGTGTATATCTCATCCACATCGTCCATTTACCTATAGGACGAGTATTGGGCTCATCCTAGACGTTTGTATGTCATCTAGGCCATCCATTATATGGAGCCTATCTTGTAGTATGAGGTTAGACCTGTTGTCCCTTTTTGGACCTCATTGTATTGACCATCTATCGCAGATTACCCTACCATTTATAATCCTCTATCATGACATGTCTATCTTGCAACCCCTTCTATGACATTCCTTTTACGGACCATTATTGTGTTCATCTCCACTGTACTACAGGATTATGGGTCTCAGCATGATTTTGAGTATTCCACTCTTGCCGCTCAAGTAGGTTCTACATTTGATGTGTCGGTAGTATTTTCAATCATTTTCTTTCCATTTAGGTTATCTGAATATTGAAGGTTAATCCACACCGTTCAGTTGTTGGACCATCTGTATTGTTGTATACCATCTATTTAGAGTCTTATCTCTTTATGTTTGCTTGTATTATAAGTGAATTATCTTTTTATGCTATTTTTAGTATGTCTGTTGCCACACGTAGTGTTATTTGGAATACTCTTATGCGATCTATATAGTATATGCTTTGACGACCACTATGCATGTGTAATGAGTATGCATCCCGAATCACCATTGTTAGTTGGGGACCACTAGGGCATAAACGCATTTATAAAGCATTCGAGATGTAGTCGCGCAAATGTAATTCATGTGCTCTCTATCGCAAACCTCTCCAATAGGTATGGGACTATTCGAGGACAGGAATCTATCATCCTGACTTACACTGTATGGTAGGCATAACTTAGCATACCTTGTAGCCCTTGGTGCGAGATTCCCTGGCTAGCGACATCCCGCACTATGACTCGATCATTCATATGTGTCCCCTCATCTTAATCATATCTCAAATAAGTTGGACTAGATTGATTTTATAGCCATTGTGGTAGATGGACTACTTGTTGGCACTCATACTGTATACTTGACTCATGCATCATGAATGCTTGACTCATCTGATTGTCTTGTATCAACCGGCCATATCGGTCGTGATTGTCGTGCAGTTCATTACCAGCTGACGGTGACATTGTGTTTGAGACCTTATAGTTTATGGTGCTCTTTGGAGACTTGCACGGGCATGTCGTCCCACGTTTGTATGCATGGTTGCATTTCGCACCGTCTGCTTGTGCCGCATATAGCATGTTACTACGTTGCAACCACAGCTCCATCGTGGTTTGCAGAACACCGGAAATATGTGATCTTTAAACTGGATGCCAAAGATGTCCCTGGGTGAAAGTCCCTGAACCCCTTGGTACCAAGGTGGGTGCTCCATTTAAGGACCGGGTGGTTTAATCATACACTAGTATGCCGAATACCAAACGGCGGTGTTTTCCACTGCACGTGGTCAGTTTGGAAGGAGGTCTGACCTAACCTGCCGGAAGAGTGTTGGCAAAGTGGGTTGAGTTTGACCAGCTGTGAGTAGGTCCGCTATTGCACCAGATAGGCTTTGGCATTCTACTAGTGAGTAGTGAGGTCTGTGAGACCCCGGTGATGTTCCGTTTCAGAGATGGTATTGGTATCAGTGATGTGACTGATGTTTTGTATGGTGTGGGACGGTCCTGACGTGGGCGGGTGTGATGTGGGAGGGGCTGTAAGCCTGGGCGAGCTACCACACTGGGCGAGCTACCAGTTCTGAGTCCTGCATTGCTTGGACGATTGCGATATGACTGTTCATATCTGGACCACTGTATTGAGAGGTGGTGATTTGCATACATGCATTGGATCATTGTATGGGACATTAGGCCCTGTAGGCCATTGCATAGTATGAGTATATAGCCTTGGTAGGCTGGTTACCTGTATTGCACGCTTGCATAGCCATGGTAGGCTAGTTATATGTATTGCATGCTTGCATAGCCGTGGTAGACTGGTTATCCATATCACATGATCGTGTAGCCTAATTGGGCAAAGTCTTGGTTTAAAGTTCTCATCATGCTTTACTGCTTACTCTGATATTTATCATGCTTGTCATACGCATTGTGCAAGCACACACGCACTCACAAAGCTTCGTTCGAAGCTTATGCGCGTTTGTTATGCTGCAGGTTATACCAGAGTGTATCAGCAACGTTGAGTCGGAGTTGGGAGTGCAGTAGCAGGAGGTGCCGGATTGTGCACAGTTTTTATATTTACGCATTGTGTATTTACTTTTCAGTGCGGTATGTAAACGAAATGACTTAGTGGAAATATTGTGTTTGTCTTTGATGGTACTCATATGGTGATGCTCATGTTTCAAAAAAAAATTCATACCCTAAAATCCTCCTTGTGGTATCCCAGGATTGAAACCTGGCGTATGGGGTTAGGATCCGAGATCGGGGTACTACGGAGGCTGTCACCTTTGAATTCGGGTTACGGCAAATGGACGTTGAGAACCGAATTTGGGGCGTGACACAAATAATAGTAGCATTTTTTTATAACTAAACCATATCCATACTCTTATTCCAACTTACATCATAAAATAAATTATAAATGTTCATAATTCACAAACATGACACTGATATACTCATCTACGATTCTATTAACTTAAAACTAAATAGAATATCTAAAAATAAATAAAAGCATCTGAATTAGAGTTGGCGTTCTCCTCCTCTTGGATTTTCGCTATGTCCTCAACTTGTGCCTTGTCCTCGAAAGATTCCATGTCACCTCTTGAACCTGCAATTCCCTAAGAAGGGTGAGCAAAACAATGCCCAGCGAGTAGGAGTACTTACTCCACTCCATAATATGAATCACGCATCCAAGTAAATAGATAAACAGAATCAAAACATAACTATTCAGTTTGTAGGTTGTAGAATGCCATGCTCACACTTTTCCACCCCACAACGACACATTCATTAACACTAAACACACACCCCATAATGACTTTCCATGCAACACACATAAATCAACCATATACGTGGCCTTTAATACAAGGTCTTTAGTCAGGTTTCACACAAGTAAATCAACCATACGAGGCTACGCCTGAAAAATAGTATCACAACCAATCACAACCAGACAGGTGAGGTACATTCCGATCCTGACACGGTACGCCCGATCCTGACACTGGTCGCATTCCTGACGAGATGCAATTGCTCCAATCCTGACACGGTACGCCCGATCCTAACATGGGTCGCATTCTCAATGAGAAAATAATTGCCCCAATCCTGACACAGGTACGATCCGATCCCAACACGGGACGCATTCTCGACGGGAAAACATACCACACTTGACGGTTTCCCATATTCCAGTCCATCCAATCTATCCATACATAGTTGTCCCATAACCACACTTAACCACACCCATATACACCGACCATGCTTAACCACACTTGGATAGTCATGGCTAAGAACCATTTACATACCCCTACTCTTATTTAATTCCGTGGACTTAACCTCACCATAAACCGCTCTATGCATGGGTCCATCATATATGATCATATAAATATGAACATGTGATAATGAGAATTTATTGCATCTATACAACATAACTATTTAAGAAACAAATCAAGTGGATATATATCAAGATGACAAGAATGCATCCACATAATGAAATAAAGCATTTTGAGGGGTTTAAGAACTTTAAACTAAATTATAACCATACATTCAAAGAAAATAAACAGGTGTTGTCCCCACAATTTCGCTTAATTTGACTGTTTGGGAGGTCTGATGTGTACCAAATTTATTTTACAGTTTTAAGACTTGCTGGTCTAAGCATTGGACGGCTTAGATTGGGTGAAATATTTCCCAATGGGACCTAAAAGTTGGAGTCCAATCAGATTTAGATTCTGTTATTTTTCAGGGTGTCAGTCCCATTATTTCAAGTGGTGTGGCCAACTTGGAACCCCGTTCTAGCCCATATTTTTATGGTGAATCCCACAACCCAACAAACAGTGTGGATGAGGTGGATTTATCCAAAAGTTTACATGTGGGGCCCATAAGTGCCTGTTGTCCCCACTTTAAAATCTGCTCACCTTCAGTTTATATTGTATTACATTGTCCACTATTTGAGACAGTGTGGCCCACTCGGTTATCGAAACCCTTTGAAATTTAATTTACAGCCTCCTGACATAGTAATGTAACAAATGAGTGGTATAGATTTGACAGAAAGCTTAGAGTGGGGCCCACGGATTACCCGCTGTCCATGAGAGATAAATTCGAAATTTTCTGCACAATTGCAGAAAATTCAGCAAGGTAGTCCAATTTGTAGAAGTTGGTGTGGTCCGCTCGGGTCTCGGATTAAGCTGAAATTTTGTGGACTATCAGAACACATGATGAAGTAAATTATGGTCGGAGTAGATATAGAAAAATACATCAAGGTGGGGTCCACATGTGGACCCCCAACTGCTGCCCGTCCGCCCCTTGCGTCAGCAGTCATGACACTACTGGACTGGCAGCGTCCTTGAGGTGCTGACTAGTCCAGCAGCCCATCGTTTTATTTTTATTTTTTATATATGTATCCACACAAGGTGAGTTCCACTAGGTTGAGATCCAATCCATCCACTGAATTATTCGGGCCTTTAGTCCACCCAATAAATTTGATTTTGTATAAATAAAAAATTATAAAACAAAGATAGTGGTTTTATTTCCTTTTTAATGGTTGGGTCAATTTCTCCCACCCTGGCCCACTTAATTATCATATTCCTTTTAAATCTGGGCCCGCGAGCAAACGTAAAGTATAATACATGATGAATGGCATAGATTTAATCAAAGTAACGTAATTGATCTACTAAACAAAACATAAATGCGCAAATTCAAACAATGATGTGGAGTGAGTATCTCCGTAGACTCACCAATTGTCAATTCGATCCGAGATTTAAAGATGAAAATAACAAAGAAAACCAATCTTTGGCCAACTACAAAATACTACCTCCTTCCTCCCAATCAACGGTCATATGATGATGATGGTGATGATGGATGGTAGGGATTTGAAGCTGTTGATGATGGATGTGATGGGATGGCTATGATTTAGTCGTAAACGTAAAAGTGGTAGAATAGGACTCTCTTACGAGAGTTTAAATTAAGTCCACTAACTTATAACATAAATATTTGTGGTGGAATTAGAAGTAATATTCTGATGGTCCACCTAGTGATCCCCTCTTGGATCCAAGACATCCATCATACAGAGGATTAACACAACAAGTAGTGGGTAAACTCTCGAGTTGAAGGGTCGATGGATGGATACATTATGATCAATGTAAGAGTTAGCCTAAATGAACGCTCTAGAATGGATATGTAACATTTTAAAATCGGGTCCACCTTTCACAAATCTGAGACCATTATGACATTGGCCTCGAAAAACTGACA
Organism: Liriodendron chinense; assembly: GCA_003013855.2. Lineage (NCBI taxonomy): Eukaryota > Viridiplantae > Streptophyta > Magnoliopsida > Magnoliales > Magnoliaceae > Liriodendron > Liriodendron chinense. Next base: position 90,282 of record PVNU02002083.1, read on the forward strand.
AAGTGGTATGAATTTGGGGGAATTTGGTAGTGTCCATACCCATGATCTAATAAGGACACAAATGATTGTCTAAATGGTGGTAAACACCACAACTTAAGGTGGTTAGTTCCTAAGGATAAGCTTGACCACATTGAGGTGAGATTAAATCATGACCGTTGAGTGTTGTGCGAAGTGGTCCGCACCATTGGTTAGAATGTCCATGGATTGAATAATAGACCGTTGGGTCGATGAATCCCTTACCGGTTTAAGAGTAATTAATTAAAAATGTGATGGATGGTGAACACACCTCAGTTCAAGATTCTAAAAACATGGGGACGTGAGCCATCTTAGAAAACCTAAAATACACAAAATCTAGACACACACCGACATCCCTACATAAAGATGGACGGTCCATAACGAAGATAGAAATCTCTTTGTACCAAACTCCGTAACCATATCCTAAAATTTAGATTTTAAATTGGTACGTTGCATCGAGTGTGACTTCTATACTTCTCGGTCTACATGGATATATCGAGGACCCTACGATGGAATCTAATCCAATAGGTCACCTAAGCATATGAAAAAGGTCTTCCATGAGTGATTTCACCTTGATTAGTGGTCCACATGGCCTTACACAGTAAAACTTCGATTAAACGGTCTCGGAAGATTATCCAGTGATGAAATTTCACGTGGACTGCTAAAATGCTATAACAAAGGTGTGGAGAAAATCCCACAGCTAACTGACACACCAATTGAAATAAATCATGAGGGTTCACTTTCACCACTAGTTTGGTGTTAGGACAAGTTTTAATGGCTTGATCGAAGTCCGATGAGAATTTCAACGGTCATAAAGGTTCTTCTAAGGATACTCTATCATTCTAACGGAACAAAACTCAGTTTGATTAATTCAATGGGCCATGGTGATCAAAATGAGGATGAATGGTCCCGATAGAAAAATTTATGATTAGATCTGGATCGATCAGACTATATTATTGGATTCTACATGATTTAATATATCATTCTATGGCTCAGATCAATTCCACATATATTATAAATAATTTAAAATGAATTACTAAAGTTCATGTGCATAGAATATGGTTTATAATTCCACTTTTCTACCCAATTATTCCATGAGAAACGTACATCAAACATGTTATCAACTTACACACATTAAATTATTATTATTTTAATTTTATAAATTCTAATCCAGATTTTTAAATTAAATAATAAATCATAAAAAATCACAGATATTACATAAGCCGCAGGTAGAGGTACAGGAAGAGGTGGAACAGTGACCTATCAGGAGAAATCCATAAAAGGGATTGCGGGTAACCATTGAGATACAGGAACGACTTAAACATTGAATTTGTTCTTATTACAGATGAGAATGATTCGTCTACTTTTCAGTAAGCACTAAAAGACAGAGATGCAGAGAAGTAGATAACAACGATGCATGATGAGATGGACTCTCTATACAAAATTCAAACACGAGATCTGATAAGTGCTTAATTTTGTATAATTAACCCTAGTTACTAAAAGCATTATTGTTGATTTTTCAGTTAATTATCCCTCAATAGATGGATTTTCATTGTGTAGGAGATTAGGAGAGGCTGAAAATGATCCAAGCCAACTCAAAAGTGGTCAAGATCAAACATGACAACAATATTGTGGCAAATCGAGCCGTAAGATCGAAAACTGGACCATTCTCTATACTAGAGATGAAAATACGAAGCTTAAAAAACGTCATCAAGGCCACGCAGTTTGGAAATTCAAGCTGTGCATATTTGGATGGTCGTGATTAGGCATTACATCACGTGTGGATGGTCATGATTGAGACATTCACATGGTGGACTAGTCATGCGCCCAAGAGGAAATCTCCACCAATTAAGGAGGAGCTTCCCTTATTCTAATGTGAGTAAAGCCATGGAGGGAGCTTTCCATCCAATAGAGAAAGACTCATCTCCAAATCCAGCAGCTGCTCATCAGTCATCCAACAATTGGACCCATTCATCCAACGGCCAGATCAGGTACAGCAGCTGGAAATCCCAGCTGCCCAACAATTGGATGAGCATCTATCGTCCGAGTTAGAGGTGGCAATGGGTCGAGTTAGGTTCGGTTCAGATCGGGTCAAGTTTGTGTCGGGTCATTTCCATCTCAACCATATCCGACCAAAATTGATTTCGGGTTAGATTTTCACAACCCTTACCCAACCCAAATTAAAACAGGTTAGGTCTGGTTGACCCACATTTTAATGATCAACTAACTAATTTGTAAATTAAACTAAAATCATATCTTATTTTAAGCCCCAATTTAAATCAAAATACTAAGAATTCTCAAGAAAGACTCACATAATAGAGGAATTTTATTAAATCAATTCACAACTAGACTTAAATCTTTAGCTACCAATGCCTGCCCAACATTGCTCATGAATCTGAAATGAATAGTCGGGGATTTGACTTCACTTCAAACTACACTCAGTGAGTTTTGTTGAGTCAACTCAACACAAGTTACAACTAGTTTCAACCAAATTGAACTTCAAGAGTAAGGATATATGATCATGATCATTCCTAAATAGCTGAACTAAATTAGACATTCCTTAGATCATGAATAGCTTCTATAAACTAATATGAACTACGTATAGAACGAGTTCAACTCGGTTTACTACTTGGTAGCAAACCAAGTCGATCATAGATGTAACAGAAAGATGAAATGGATGATTATCTTACCTATACCTCAGCAACAAGAACTCTATGAATGCATCCCAGCAATGACCTCAGTAACAACAACACCGCCGGAGAAGAAGACCTGGCCTCCAATGGTGAAACACCAATCGTCAGTTTTCCTTCAATCCGACAACTATGGATAGAGTAGAATCATTTCGAGGAGCTTAGGAAATTCTAAGATTTCAGCTCCAACCTCTTCTAACGGACGTGTTTATATGGTTAGCATGAGATTTAAGATTTCTAGATGCAAGAAGGGAGAAAAATGAAAGAAAAATCTTATTTATATGATGACATTCTTAACCCTAATATGGTGAATATTACTGGATGGTAAGGATAACTTGCAACTAAGGGTTATGAATGGCTCAAATTTTCTCGAATGCATTATCACAGATCGAGGTTAATGAGGAAAGAAATGGAGGTGAGAGAGAAAGAAAACAGAATATTTTCATTTTCGGACCCGCCATCCACACAATGCAACTTATATGCGAAATAATGGTTATACACATGAGTGTTCACACCTGATATCAATTTGGTTCTAGTTAAAAATGATACTAGAAATTGATAGATGGTTTGGATCAAGCCAAGGTGGGCCACATTACACTCAGTGGTCAGGTTTTGAAGGGTCTGGAAACACAAAATCAGTTACCCACTGCCATCTTTGAATTCTAATTGTGTACACCATACAATAATACCTTCAATGAAACAGTTGGAGTTTGTTATACTCTCATGGTCAAACCATATGAACGGATTGGATCAGCCAGACTGTTGTTCGAAAGTGGGCCGCACGATCTTGAAAACGGACAACGATTGTTTGGGATGTTTCGACGAAAATGGAGGGAGAGAAGATTTTCTCTCAGTTTTGGTTTTGATCGGGTCAACAGATGTTGACCAATCCAACCAATTCGATGCACAACATGTGCACCAATTGTTAGTGCACACTCACCAACAAAAATGGGGCCCACTTTCATCAGAAGTGAAATCCACTCCGTCCATCATCCAGCAGGATATGTGAGAAAAAAAAACTATATACTATTTAACTAATAAGAAAATTAATATATAATAGTCTACTTAACCCCTATATGATTCAGGTTGGGTTGGGTTGGGTAGAGTCGGGTCACCTTTAACCCTAACCCGACTCATAAAAATTCGGGTCAGGTCGGGTCAACCTAAAAATTGAATTCGGGTCAAATTTTCCAACCCTAAACTGGAAAAAATCGAGTCAGGTGGGGTCTGGTTGAATTTTTCCAAGTCTAATCCAGGTACAACAGCCTCTTCAATCCAACGTCAAGCATGCATCACACGTGCAGCTAGAGTCCTCACACGTCAACTAACCAACTGGGCCGTTCGTTCTCAGCTTCCATTGTCTACATGGACCAGCAATGGGAAAACCTCTTCTCACATGTGTAGAGGAATCATTCTTCGTCCAACCAGTTTTACAAGTCAGCAAGGTGGATCCCACCTTTCACATGTGCAGGAGAGGCCGGGACTCTACACCCACACGTGCAATTGCAACAAGATGAAGGATGTTCCCACTTCTTCAAATCTTTAGCCGTCCATCACCTCAAGCCACCTACAACGCCAACCCTCCATCTGATGTCCAGATGAACATAACGTCTTCCACATCCATTCTACTAGCAGCGTGCCTATCCAGCCATCCGCCCAGAGTTCAGTCAGCCTCCATCCAGTGTGTGCAAGCAACCACCTCTACCCTCCAGCAGGTGGCCTTCAAACCCACCTCATGTGCGTCTAAGACCAGCAGTCTGGTGGAGTTTATCTTCAACAGGAGGCCCTTCAAATCTTTCACACAAGCAAAAGCAACAAGTTATGGGCATCCTTACCATCTCACCAGTAGTAGGGTGGACCCCACCTTCCACGTGCCGCAAGAGGAAGTCACCTCTCCAACAACCATTCTCGTGTAATCAGTAAAGGGTGGTCATCTTTCACTCTCATGTTGAGCAAAGCAAGAAGCTCTCCCCTCTCTCACACATGGAATGCAAGAAAATCTCCAGGCTCTTCCTCCCCCTCTCTCAAGTATGTACAAGCAAGCACGAAGAGAAAGAAAGCCCACACATGTTAAACAATCTAAGGCTCCCTCCTCTCTCACTTGTGTGCTCACACTTGTGTAAGAGAGGATATACTTTCCTCCCTCTCTCAATTGTGTGAGCTCTCCCTCTCTCTCTCCCTTCACCTATGAAAGAGGCTTCACTCCTCATTTTGATCATCTCTCATTCTTCTCTTCTCTCCTCTCTTCTTTCTTTCTTTCTTTTATAAAGTTTTTTTTCTTCTTCAGTCTTCCATTAGTAGAATGGTTGGTTAAACTTCTAGCTAAGGCTATGGGTGAAGCCTTTGGTGAGATTTGCAAAGTTTGGTTTTCTTGGTTCAACAATGATGATGCTTGAATGTTGGAGTCTTCTTGTTTGATTGGCTTGGTTATCTACTTCAGCGGAAGCTATTGTTGTGCACAGCCACTTGATCCATCCTAGACTCCGGGCATGATGGATGCTTGGAATTCCTTGCACAACAATTAAGTAGTTTATGATCGATAAAGTTGTTTGATCCATTGTCAACTCTAGGCATGATGAATGCTTAAGATTTCTACGCTCATCAAGCTAGTGCGGGTAAGTTTATCGAGCTAGTGCAGGTAAAGTCATCGATCTGTAAAATTCCTTGATCCACTATAGACTCTGGGAACAGTATGCTTTGAATTCCCTGCAATCGATGGACGAAATCTTAATGGTTGGATCAATCAATCAAAGCCTTCTATCTTGTAAATATGCATTTGATCTTATGAATTTGTGATCTTAGCGATTAACTTTTTAACAAAGTTGTTTATCTATACAATTCCTTGATCCATTATCGACTCCAAGCAGAGTGGATGCTTGAAATTTCCTGCGATCAACTAACGAGTGCTTCATGGTTAGATCGATTGGTTATGATCACCATCTTTTGTGAAATATGCAAGTGGTTTTACTGTTTCATCTTTCGATTGGAGCAGATCTTTATTCAAATCCAATTGAGTAATAGCTAAACTAAAGAATCAAACGTTATGGATTAACCAAAGGTGGATATCCCCAATGCCTTAGCCCTTTTCCATTATTTTTTTCAAACACACACACACACAAATTGCTCCACATTTGTAGATAAAATCAATTTTCGTCTCTCCAACCTAAACTAATTCCACTAAGTGTTCTTAACCCCCAATCCATGCGGTTCAACATTGGTCTCACTGAGTATTTACTACTTCGCTACCTGCACTGAGGTGTGCAATCTTCGGATTGTAGCAGGAGCTGGTGGAGCCGTCTGTTGGGCAGAAAGCAATCGGTTGCAAGTAGATTTATCAAAAGAAACTAGATAGGTACAAGGTCAGATTGGTAGCGAAAGGTTATGCTTATAGGGAGGGTGTAGAGTTTAGTAAAATATTTGCACCAGTGGTAAAGCAAGTATTTATCAGATTTATATTGTCTCTAGTTGTCTAATACAATTTGGAACTAGAACAGTTAGATGTGAAGTCTGTGTTTCTATATGGGGAACTAGAAGAACAGATCTACATAAAGCAACCTAAAGGGTTCGAGGTGCAAAGAAAGGAGAATTCAGTTAGCAGGTTAAAGAGGTTGTTGTACGGCCTAAAACAGTTGCCTACGCAGTGGTATAAGAAATTTAATTCTTTCATGTTGAGCTAGCGGTTTATCAGAAGTGAATTCGATCATTGTGTCTATTTTAGAGTACTGAGTGACAAGAAATTCATTATTATGGTGTTATATGTTTATAATATTCTTATTGTCAGTTATAACATGTTTAAAATCAACATATTGAAGGTTCAATTATCCAGGACAATTGAGTTGAAAGATCTGGTGGCTATAAAAATGATTCTTGACATCAATATACACAGAAATAGAAAAATGAATAGGCTATGGTTGTCTCAGGAAGAATATCTTAAGAAGGTCTTAGTCAAGTTTGAACTAGAAAAGGAAAAATCGGTTAACACTCCCCATACTACTCACTTTTAGCTTTCTTTGGAGTTATGTCCTACGTTAAATGAAGAAAAACAGTATATGTTTCGTGTACATGCCCTACTTAAGCATGGTTGACAGTCTTATGTATGTCATGGTCTGTACTAAATCAATTTTTCACATGTGGTTGGTATTGTGAGCAAATATATGTCAAACCCTGACAAAGACCTTTGGGAAGCAATGAAATGGTTACCTTAGTATATACGATGTACAACGGACTAATTTTTTGTTTATGAAAATTTTGAGGAGAAATTCGTAGGCTATGTGGATGTGGATTATGTAGGGAATGTGGATAATAAAAGGTCGACTTCCGGTAATTCATTTGTGTTAGTGGGTAAGCTATTACTTGAATGTCGAAGCTTTAGTCTGTGGTTGCACTTTCCACAACTGAAGCTGAATACATGGCAATGACAGAAGCATTCAAGGAAGTTGTTTGGTTGAAATGGATGATGAATGAGTCAGGGATTTAGCAGGGAGTTGTGCCTGTACATTGTGATAGTAAGAACGCAATCAATTTGGTAATGAACTCGGTGTATTACTCGTGGACTAAATATATTGATATTCATTACCACTTTATCCAGTAGATGCTAAAGGAGATGTCACTCTTAAGAAGATTCAAACTAACAAGAATCCGACGGACATGCTTACGAAGATTGTTCCTGTAAAGAAGTTCAATTTTTGCTCGACTTCTTAGAGGTTGACAAAGAAGAAATAAAGATAGAGTGTGCACAAAGAAATGTCATTATTTTGAAGATGATTAGAAATGGTGAGCTTTGAGCAGTGAAGCTGGAAGATTAAAGTCACGATGGAGATTATTAATCGAGTGTTGTTAATTATAGTGCAAAGAAGGCCTCTGTTGGTTCAACTGGTGACTTTGTCGGTATGACTGAAAAATGGGTGTGTTCTTGGATTTAATACTATTGCATGCTGTAATGTTTTGCTCATTTTCGATTCGATCGGGATTTGTCATCTGGTCCTGTCTGTCCGACCGATGAAAACACATAAGTTTGTTTAAGTGCAATATTTATTTCTTAATCTTGTACGAGAGTATATAAAGTACCTTTGTAATTACGATTAGGATAATAAGAGGAGAGCCTAACATGAATATACAAGGATTTTGAAAGAAAGCTAAGGTTTTTACTTTAAGTTGTTCCATCTCTTGTAACCTTCTTCTGATTATAGTGGATTGATCGTCGCTTTGTGTCATGGTTTTTTCCCACAAGGGTTTTCCATGTAAAATCTCATGTGTTCTTTATGTTTGTTTAGATTTTTCATTATCTATTGCTTCTTTAATTCAATCTGAGGTTGCTTATGCTCCCAACAGTTATGTAGGTCCTAATTTTACTAATTCCTCTCCAAACATAATTCGGGTAAGCAAGAAAATCTTAATCTTTTTTTTTCCACTATTATTTTCCAATTTTGGACCATCGTCACTCCCTTCTAGTACTAAATTATTTAGGTATGCTAATGTTATGCTAATGTTCAACAGCAACAAACATAGAAATTACACCTCTAGTTGTGAAATGCCCTTAATAGGGTTCTACCCCATCATCTCTCTCGTATTTGTTAATCATCTCTTTGGAAGACCAATTGTTGTGATTGACATGTATTGATGTCTTAAGTGCTTTGTGGATCAATGTGAGTCTTGATATATATAACATGTTCCCATGTGTTGTAGTTAGATATATGTATTGTGTTTTAGTTATCCAAGCCATTCATAAGAATAACTGAACAATGGATTCAGGATTGGAATATTTCAACTATTTCATTATTTAATTTTTTTCTTTTAAATACACATTCCCTTGTTTTATGAGCCATTGGTCTTTAGATCTTCAATCTTGAAGATTTTCAAAGGTAGTCATCATCAAACTATAAAGTCGGTTGGATGTAAGCATTGTGTCGACACAGGTTCTCTAGGTCATGGTGTTGGATAAGCAATCCAAGGCATGTTGTCTTAGACTAGCTATTCTATTACTTATTTGTCGAACACTTAATAATGAGTAAAAATAAACTATAACATATGTAGAGAGCTTAATAAAAATTGTGGCATATTTAGCATTTAAAGTGCATGTCGACAATATTACATGTGGCATATGTTGGGCGGTTGAAGATTGATAGTGGCATAATGTTATCTTAATTGTTGATTATAATAACCATGGATCATGTGTGGACATGCTATTAATTTTCTAATTAATATATGTTTTATTTTAATCATTCATATATATGAGAGGGTTTACTTTGTTGTCAATGAGAATTTGAGTTTGGGCATAACAACAACTCCCGAAGGAGTTATGTTCATGGATCTTAGTACCCGGTTAGCCCATGACTACTCAACAAGTTTTAAGACAAGCTTGTGCTTATCCTGTGTAAGGGGATCAATGATGAGTAGGGATGGAAAGCACGAACGAGAGAGATGTAACGCCCCAAATTTTCGCTAACTTGAAAATTGGAAGTCCTTGGGCGCTACCTTCAGTTTGTCGGTTATAGTGCATACCCGCACGTGTATTCATATGTATTGGGGACTAAAATGAATGTATTTACCAAAAAAAATGATGGAATTAGTTTAAGAGTTGGAAGATCACGTGGTTCGGAAGAGTTTTCCGACGATTGGGTTAACTCAGGTATGTCGCTGTCTGTAGAGGCTAAGTAAAGAACCCTGAATTATCAATCTATTCAGAGATCAACCTAACCATCATGAATATTTTACCGGACCTTCGTGTCTTAGCCTATTTTCGGTATTTCAGATTTTTTGAACGGTTTAGATTTGGCACAAACCCTCTCTTTTAAAAGGCGCTATATTTTGGAAATGTCAAAAAGTTGCGATTTGTACTTGGAGTGGAAAATCAAAATCTTTATTATTGAGATTTCGATTTTCTAGTATTTTTTTATTAAATCCAAATGGGGGGTACTTCCTTATTTACATAAATAACTTAAAGTAAATGTAAACATTACATTTACTTTAAGTTATTTTGTAAATAAGGCTGACAAGTAGCCTGGACTGTGTGGGAACTCACTGTGCAGGGAAGAAATATGAAATTTTCAAAGAAAATGGCCAAGGGACGACCGGCCGACCGGTTTGACGACCGGCCGACCAGTTAGGCAGCCGGCCGACCGGTTGTGCTGCCTCATTTTGAAGGAAAAAAATTGGATGGACAGCGGGATCTAGCCGACCGGATCTGCGACCGGCCGACCGGTCGTGGCTGGACGGCTTTAAAAGGGGGGAGGGGGGGGGGGGGGGTTTCAAACCCATTCTCTCTCTCTCTCTTTCTCATTTCTTTCTCTCTTTCTCTCATTTCTCTCCTTCATCTTCTTCTCTCCATTGCTCCTAAGCCTTCCTAGCTCTCTTCCTCCTTTCCCAAACCTCATTCCTCCCTCAAATCCTCCTCCAACCTTAAAAATCTCGGATTTCCAAGATCTCTCCGACCTCCATGTCCGTTCTCGCGTCTTCTCCGGCCAAAATCCGGTGGCTTTGGGTCAGATTCACCTCCCTATGCTAGGTAAGGTGTTTCTCTACTTCTTCTTTTCCTCTTCCTTCCATTTTCTTCATCTTTGGACCATTAGGGTTAGAAACCCTCGTTGGATTCGTCCAAACCCTAACCTAGGGTTTGCTCATGTTGGGGCTTGGGGTCCCGGCTGTTGTATTGGTGCGGCCCGTGCGTTGTGGAAGCCGTGATCGGGCAAGGCCTCATGTGGATGCCGTCATGCTCCAACTCAGGCCCGATTCACCGAATTGATTTGGGATTTTCCCAAATACGAGGTATGTAAACCTAAAACCCTAATTAGCACTTTAATTAGAGTAAACCTTAATTGATTAACACTAGATTTGTGATTCATTGAAGGTCATTGAGGTATTCCCCAATTTTCGGCATTCGGACCATTTTTGGATCGCTTAGGCCTCATCCGAATCGAGTAATTTCGATTCCAAGGTGAAGATCTAACCCCAAGCTTTTCCTAAGAATTGTTAATGGATGATTGCTTAATTATATTGAATTTTATTTATTTTATAAATGTTAAAATTGTTTGAATTATAATTTATTGTAAATTAGTGATGTGCATATAATATGTTTGATGAAATGCCTATATTGTTGTTTTAGATGATAACATGCTTGATGAAATGCCTCGGTTATAGTTGGGTGAAAACATGCTCGATGAATTGCTTGAGTGATACGAGAAACATGATATTATATTTCATTTGTGCTTTTGTTGGTTTGTGAAGCCCTGTGTCATCCGGGCTATGTCATCCGAATCCTTTAGATTGGTCAGGCTAGTCGGTCGGGCCAGGTGCTTTAATAAATTGGGTGATAATGTTTTCTATATTTGTGCTATTAATGTGCTCTGTTGTAATAAATTTATGGCTGTCTGGATTAAGCTCTGACAACCGTTTGATTAATGTACTACCTATCATTCGATTGGCAGTTACGAGCCTATTCAATCAACTAGACGGAACACGATCGACAGATAGGGACCACTATCGGTTAGTCGTGGTCCACTTAGGTCGACTGAATAGGGTCCATTCAGAGTTAATCATTATTATGTTTGATTGATTCAATCACACTCTATTGAATTTAGAATACCGACATTACCAATGCATAGTCCACTTAAAACCGTATTGCGATATGATCTCCGAGTCTCATGAGCCAGGCATGATAGTATGGGACACCGTGTCTGAGCTGTCGGCCTACGCTGGGGTGATGAGCCTCCCCGTAGTGACCAGTGAGCATTAACAGAGGTGACAGACCGTTGTTCGAATAGCCCTTGTGACAAATGTGACCCTGGCCGATGTTAGCGTGCCTGTGCACTGTACGAACAACTGGGCATGTATTGGTTTAGTTTTGATTGATTAGCCCGCACCTCTGAATTGATTAACTGTATTTGATATGTGGGTGAGGAGCCCTTTTGCTTTGATTTGGGCATAATTGACAAGTCACGACTAGACCATGCCTTCATGGAAGGATACTCAAATTCGGATCGAGGGGTTACTGGCGATGATTGGCGACGCATCGCAGGGAGCCAAATAATCCCAGTTAGACTTTACGATACGATGTTGGTATTCTGGCTTCACCAATTTGCTGAATGAATTGGACTAATAAATACTTTAATTAATCATGCATACATGACATTGCATTTGAGGGGGACTCGTGTAGCCTGGTTGCTTGATGTGGCGCCAGCGCTACCTTGAGCACCTCATGTCATTTCTCTGTGTCATCGGGGCTGTGTACTCAGTCACGACTTACGACCTGTTAGACAGGTGGACTGTGGATTCTGATACCAGTTGGTCGGGCCAGGGCTTGCCCGGGACATGCATTGTGTGCGGAATCATAACATACATGCATTTAATCAACTCATTTAGAAAATGTATTGTTTTGTTTCTTCATTGTTTATGCTTTCTTGCATGCATAACATGTGTAATTTGCTTAGTATTTGTGCGTTAGAAATAACCAGCTTATGAGTAATACATATAGATATATATACATTTAATGTGAACTTGCTCATATCTAAAATATCCTGAGCATAATCTTAGGGATATTTCTTCACTATGTTGGCGTTTGACGTCTTCCATTTGACATATAAAGATGATTCAAGTATAGAACCGGATGGTGGTGCATTCAGAGTGCTCTTGTAATCTTAAAGCATCATCCATTTGGTAGTGTACTTTCCTTCCTTTTTCATTTATTGCGATTCGTATAATTCTCATATGGGCTTACACTGCGATTGAACTGTACCATTTTAGGTGTTAGCCTTTATTTCTGAATTTAGTTATCTCCGCCTTGCTTTGATCCGCAAGTTGAAATGCACTACTCTGATTATCTGAGTATGGAATGAATGTAAAACTGATTGAGGACACACGTGGGTGCTTTTCTCACATGTAGCATTCCTAAATAAGCATTTTATTAAGTAACACTCGTCAAATCGGGTGTACCCAAATTCTCAATTTTTCGGGGTGTTACAAGAGATCCATCATGAAATTGCGCAGCGGATGGTTTAACACGACACCTTACGCTATATGTGCAGAAGCTTGGAGCTTATAGAACTATGGCTAAGTCCTGAGGAGGGGGGGGGGGGGGGGGGGGGGGGTGAATAGGACCATTTAAAAATTTCTTTTAAAAATCTCTTGTCTAATTAAACTAATTAACAATAATAAACTAATTAAATAAGAACACTTAGCTTTTTAAGCTTAGTGGGTCCAATCACAAAGGGTAGACAAGATTAAACATTTAAGCAAACTATCCTAAGCACATAGATTAGAAAGGTGCAACATGTTGTGCTTCTAATCAATGTGTAATTATCTAAACTACAATAGATATAACTATCTACGTAATTAGTCTAGATGGTTAAGTAAACAATATGAGACTCATCATGCTAAGTAAATGTCAACAAGCCTAGTGAACATACATCTTGTGTATGAATGTGCCTATATCAAACATAGCATACATTCCAATTAAGCATTTATAATAAAACAATTAACAGATAATGCATAAGTGGAAATGTGCTCAAATCAATCCCAAACACAAGCATGTATAGTGGTTCGACTACTTGTCTAGTCTACTCCCGGTTCACATACTCATCCATTGAGCACACCTGTTGGGGTCCCAAATAGTGGACACTCTTAAAATAAGCCAAATAACCATATACTCCTGAAAGGATCGCGCAAAGAACGCCTCCCGGTGCACGCAAGACCAAGGAATACGTGACTTCCCTGGACTTAGCCAAATTCACTAGTGGACCCCGCTGATCTCCTTGATCAAAACTGTTCTAAATCAGACCCGTGACTCCTATATGATTTGTGATGAACACTGCAAGTGGTTGCGCAAAGAAACGGCCCCCACAAACCCTCCAAAAATCAAAACCCAATCGATGGAGCCCACATTTACGTGTCCAACGCACCCTAAAAAACCGACACTCACTCACAGGTGCGTGGAGTCCAACGCACCTGTAAGTTATATCCCACGCACCCTTAAAAACAGTACTCTGGCCCACCATTTCGTGAAGGACCACGCATCCAACGCACCTTGAAAGATGGTCAACGCACCCCACAATCAACGGACAGATTATGAGATAGTTTCCAGGTGCGTGGGACCTCACGCACCCGACAAGTAATCCCCACGCACCCATATGATCATCGGACCTGCGATGAAGTAAACAGGTGCGTGGAGAGCATTTCATGGATGCATGACACGTGGCGCCCTGCTATTGGTTGACTTCACCTATAAATACCCCTCCGATGCTTCATTTGAGCGAGATCAAGAGACCGAGAGAGAGAGAGAGAGAGCTCCGCCCGCCGGAAACCCAAAAAAAGGCTTACCGGAACCCTCGCCTGAGCTCCCACTCCTTCCACCAGAACCCCATTTTGGGTGCGGACACGTCTAAGGTCTGGACTTCATACATTTAAAACGCACCTGTAAAAGAAGTTCACGCATCAAAAAAAGGGGGAACCACGCATCCGTCAATTCAGCACCCACGCGTCTGTAAATCCAGCAAGTCCGAATTGGTGAAGTGCATCAACGCACCCCGAAAGTGCACCAACGCACCCTCAAAATCGTCTAAAAATCTTTGACGAATTGACAGGTGCGTGGAGCCCCCACGCACCCGTAAATCAGGGCTCACGCACTCAGAAATCAGCCAATTTACAGATCATGTTAGCAGGCGCACCGGGCTCAATTTTGAGTATGTTTAAAGACTACTGGGATCAGTCTTGGGTATTTCGAGCATTCCGGACGCAATGGAACGGCCAAGAAAACGTTTCAGGAACTCTAAATGAGCAGAATCGAGCATCTTCAAGATTAAACCCTATTCGATGCGATGAGCGGGGTAACTTCCCGGAAAGGAGTCGCCAACATCTGGGGCTAAGCAGATATGCTAATATTTACGTTCACTACAAAAGGCATGATCCGATTTGTGCTAAAAGACTAGCTCAGCCGGGCCTTGATTACCACAATAAACCGTGCTGAGGAGTTTCGATCCCTTACAAACCAACTACTCAACTGCCACAATGCAGTAGTCGATGCCCTACCCATCTAAAACGGTACCCGCCGGTTAGACTGCGCAGGTACACATAACTGTAGAACGGACTTCCCGAGGTCACCTGTCCCTACATTGACAGGCGCGGGCCCAGAGTCGTCCCTCTCAGTAATAAACCCTGACAGTCCTGACCCGGATCTCCGACCAAAACATGGGACATAGACATCCGACTAATACAAAGTGGCTTAGTACAGTAAAACAAATACCGGCCCCTATGGCCGTAAACTCTAAAAAAAAAACCTAGTCCCGACTGACTAGTATTTTGCCTTCTAATCAAGGGTCATCGATTCTGCGATGTAATTAAGGGTCCGTGCCAGACCACGGCCTGGAATGTACAAGATCTCAGAATCTCTGGAATAAAATTCGCCTTGCGATATCTCTTCGTGTGTACTTTTGTGAATGCTCATGACTGTCTATGAATGTTTCCATTACTCAGAACCCCCAGAGCAACAAAACACTAGGGAAGGGACCTTTCCTGCCCAACCTTAGCCCAATCCTAAACAATCATAGGAAATCAGTGCTCCCAGCCCTCCCAACCAACATGTAGAACAAGAAAAATCCATCACCACTCTTAGAAGTGGTAAACAAGTTGATAAATTTATTCCGGTGAAGACTGATAAGCCTAATGATCCAGTAATTTCTAAGAATGATGATGGATTTAGCTCAGCCCCACAAGAAATGGAATGCGTTCACAAGCCCATAGCACCATTCCCTTTCAGATTGGTTTCTCCAAAAACCTCTCCTAAACTCTCAATATATTTTAGAGGTTTTCAAACAAGTCAAGATCAACATTCCATTGCTTCACGACATTAAACAAATTCACTCCTATGCTAAATTTCTAAAGGACTTATGCATAACTAAAAGAAAATACAATGTGAATAAAAGGCCTTTCTCAATGAGCAAGTGAGTGTCATTCTCACCCAAAAGACCCTCACAAAGTACAAGGATCCCGGTAGTCCCACAATCTCATGTATCATTGGGGACTACCTGATTGAGTGTGCATTGCTAGATTTGTGGGCAAGCGTAAACTTGATCTCGTACTCGGTATACGAGTAATTGGGCCTTGGTGAATTAAAACCCACCAAAACCACATTGCAATTCGTTGATAGATCCACCTGTGTATCGAGAGGGATGGTTGATGATGTTCTAGTCCAAGTTGACAAATTCTACTACTCGGTTGAATTTATCGTCTTGGATACACAACCGGGCATGGACACTAGCACTCAAATCCGGTTATACTAGGCCGCCCATTCTTAGCTACATCAAAGGCAATTATAAATTGTCGGAATGGGGTGATGTAATTGTCCTTTGAGAACATCACATTAGAGGTGAACGTATTCCATATGTGCAAAAAGCAAATGAATGAAGAGGAAGATGAGCTCTTCGAGGTAAATATGTTCGAATCCTTTGAAGAAGAGGAGCTCCTCCAACTTGAACCACTTGAAACTTTAGAGACATGCTTAACACACTTTGAAGATTCTAAGGATCCCATCTTGTGTGATATTGTGTAAGCATTGAGTAATGAGAAACCGGTAGTCGATACTAGCTGGCGGAGTCCTCACTTTGAAAAATTGCCACTAACCACATCAAAGCCTTTACCGTCTAATATCCAACCGCCGAAGCTTAACCTAAAACCATTGCCATCTGAGCTTAAATACGTATATTTGGGTCAAGAGAAAACATTCCCGCTTGTCATAGCCTCCCACTTAGGAAAAGACCAAGAGCTCAAGTTGATTGAGCTACTCAAAGAACATAGGGGAGCCATAGGATGGACAATAGCAGACCTCAAGGTGATTGACTCTTTGGTTTGTACTCACCGTATACACCTCGAAGAGAATGGAAAAACAACTAGACAACCTCAAAGGCAGTTAAATCCAAACATGATGGAGGTTGTCAAGGCCGATGTGTTAAAGCTACTAGATGTGGGTATCATCTACCCTATCTCGGATAGCCAATGGGTGAGTCCTACCCAAGTTGTCTTTAAGAAGTCCAGTATTACCATTGTAGAGAACGCCAACAATGAGCTTATATCAACCAGAGTGACCATCGGTTGGCGTATGTGAATAGATTATCGGAAGCTAAACACGGTCACTAGGAAAGACCCCTTCCCTCTCCCATTCATGGATCAAATTTTGGAGAAGTTAGCAGGTCATTCTTATTATTGCTTCCTAGATGGCTATTTCGGCTATAAACAAATTGAGATAGACTTGGAAGACCAAGAGAAGACTACCTTTACATGCCCGTTCAGCACCTTCGCATACCGAAGAATGCCATTCAGACTATGTAATGCACCCGCCACATTCCAACATGCATGTTGAGTATTTTCTTGGACATGATGGATGAGTTTCTCGAGGTGTTCATGGATGATTTCTTTGTTTTTGGTTGTACATTCGATAAGTGTTTCAATCACTTGAAATCGGTCTTAACTAGGTGTGAGGAGAAAAACCTTATCTTAAATTGGGAGAAGTGTCATTTTATGTTACAAAGAGAAATATTCCTTGGATATATTATCTCGTCTAATGGAATAGAGGTAGATCGGGCTAAAATTGACATTGTTGCTAATCTACCACCACCCAAAAGCATACGCGATGTGCGATCCTTCCTTGGACACGCCGAATTTTATTGAAGGTTCATAAAGAATTTCAGCCATATCTTTAGGCCTTTATGTAACCTTCTCCAAAAGAAAAACCAATTTGAGTGGTGTGTCGAATGTCAATTAGCTTTTTCAAAGCTAAAGGACATGTTGACAACCGCACTTATCATGCAACCACTAGATTGGTCTGTTCCTTTTAAGTTGATGTGTGATACGAGCGATTATGCTATTGGGGTGATGTTAGGACAAAAGAAGAATAAGATGCCCCACGTTATCTACTATGCGAGTAGGACCTTGATTCCCGCCCAAGTCAATTACTCGATTACAAAAAAGGAGCTTCTAGCCGTTGTTTTTGCCTTGGAGAAATTCAGGCCTTACTTGATAGGATCTAAAGTTATTATTTACATGGACCATGTGTTGAGCTCTGAATTGTGCATATTCTAACCCTAATTCATCACATGTTATGCATGGTTTTCATGTTTAAAAAACTACTCTAATGCATGATTTGTGATTGTAGGAATGAGATGGAGATTTCACTAATTCAAGGCTAAAAAGAGCATTTTACATACATTGAAGATCAAGAAACCAAGTGCAAAAGGATTGAAGAAAGAAGTAAAAGAGAAAAGGAAGAAGTGCAACAAAGTATACTGAAGACCGGTCGTTGGACCGATCGTCCAAGGCACACGACCGGTCGTCAGACCGGTCAGCAGTTACTCAAACTGGTCGTCCAACCGGTCAGAATACTCACTGAAAAAGACCACTTGCTGGACTGTTTTGGACGTTTTACGATCGGTCATTCGACCGGTCGTCCATGGGCTCAGACCAATCGTCCGACAGGTCGGTAGTGTAACAGGGCTTGTCCGAGAAGCTCCAATTTTCTCTGTGCAATTACGTAAATTCCTGCGCAATTTAGAATCTTCCGCACCAATCTATAAAAAGGACTTCTCCTCTTCATAGCCAGGCATCCTAGGACTTAGGGATAATCAAGGAGGCTTAGGAGACGAATTCTACTTTAAGTTTTTCTAGTTTTTCTTCTAGTTTTAGTTGTTTTTATGTTTTTTAGGCTTTTAGTTCAAGGATGTTAGAGATGAACTAAAACCTCTTAGCTAGGGCTAAGAGGTGAAGCTTTTGATTTGTTTCTGATGGATTGATGCAACCTAGGTTTCCTTTTCATGTTTTAATTGAATGATTTAGTTTAATATGAGTTTGAATCAAGTACTAGTTTAGTTTTACTTTGATCACTTGATGACTCCGAGCTCATGTGATTCTTAGTGATTCTAAACTTAGTAGCTTATCTTTTGGGCATTGTTTATGCTTGTGTAGTTCATTGATCTATCATCGACTCCGGGCATGGTAGACCATTTGATTGCCTTGTGTACAATGGCATGATCTTAATGTGAGAACTCATTCAACTAAAGTTCTTATCTTTTGTTATAATTTAAGATAGCTGTTTGCTCATTAATTTTGATTTAATTAGAGTTCTAATCATTAGTCGTAATCAAGTCTAGTGACAGGATTTGATGAAAGCTATGGTTGTAAATCTCAACTAGATTGGAAAGAGTTTTGGCCTATAAAATTGAGTGTGTCCAAGGCCGGAGCATTGTTGTGGAAATTGAATCAATGAACAAGCAATTGTTTTAGATAATTATTGATTGAACTGCTCTATATTCCGATCGGATAGAGATATAAATTTGATTCCGATTGTGTAGTGAGAGATCTAGTGCCTTTTTAGATTATTATTACCTTACACATTCACTGTTTAAACCCAATTCTTGATTGTTTAGATTTAATTCTTAATGCAATCTTAATTATAAGTTGTTTTAGATAAATTCTGAGAATACCCATACATAAATCTCTGTGGGAACGATACTAGGTCTTTCCGAATTATTATTACTTCGCAGCCCTATACTTGGGGAGTGAACAAGTTTTTAGGCCGTTGCCAGAGACTTTTACGGTTTCTTACAAAATTTCTGAAAATAGTTTCTATTTGAGATTTTTAGGACTCCTTTACTAAGTTTATTTGCTTTGTTTTGTTTTATTTTAGGAATTCTTAGAGTCGAAGTAGTCACTTCAAATCAGGTTTTCCTAACCCTTTTTGTTTTCTATTTCTAAGATTTGTATGCCACATTGGGTTCAAGATTCTAATAACGGACTCATTAGTGAAGGGGAATTGTTGAAGGGATTGATAAGGAGCCACGTGCTAAGAAACGTTTAGATTCTCCAATTTTGTCTGAAAGTATGGCTGGAAATCAACCCAACCCTATGGCCAATCAAAATATGGGCCAAAACCAAACCGAAACGGGAGAGAATGGGTTGAGAATGTTCCCCAACCTAGAACACTGTGTGATTACTTACAACCTACAAGAGCCAGCACTCCCTCATGCATAGTTTTTCCACTTAATGCAGGGAACATAGATTTGAAACCAGGAGTAATCCAACTCCTTCCAAAATTCCATGGACTAGACAGTGAAAGTGCCTATCAACATCTTAAGGAATTTGATGAGGTGATAGCCACAATGCACTTTGCAAATGTAACCGATGATGTGGTGAGACTCAAATTATTTCCTTTTTCCCTTAAAGAGAAAGCTAAGGCTTGGCTTCATGCATTTAGGCCAAGATCAATTGGCACATGGATTGAGATGATTAGGGAGTTCATTAAAAAGTTCTTCCCTACTCACAAAACAATCATGTTGAGGCGCCTTATAATGAATTTTGCTAAAAAAGAGGATGAAACCTTCTTCCAATGTTGGGAGAGGTTTAAGGACTTGTTAAATGCATGCCCACATCATGGCTACGAAATTTGGCAGGTAATAAGCTTTTTTTATAAAGGACTGACTTCACCCATGTGCTAAATTGTAGAGATGATGTGCAATGGAGAATTCATGAATAAGGAAGCCGTGGAAGCATGAAACTATTTTGATGAATTGGCCGAGAATGCACAGTCTTGGGATACATTTAGACCAACAAATTCCAAGACAAGCCAACAAAAGGAAAAATGAGGAATTTATGTCCTCTCAGAAGAAGATAACATAAGTGCACGTGTGGCTAGCCTCACAAGAAAAGTCGAGGCCATGGAATTGAAGAAAGGAGAGATGATTAACTCAAAGGATGTTGAAATTGTTTGTGGAATTTCCGCCAGAAATCAACATGCAACACAGGATTGTCTTACAATTTCTGCATTCCAAGATATCTTACAAGAACAATCAAATGCCATCAATAGTTATCAACGGCCATTTAGTGCTCCAAACTCAAACACGTATAATTCTAGTTGGAAGAACCATCCTAACTTCAGTTGGAGGAATGGACCAGTTGCGAATGCAAACAACACCCCTTAAGCTCAACCTTTACTAGGTCCATCCCTAGTAATCATACCAAAAGCTACGCTAGAGGAGATGTTGGGTGCATTCGTATCGGTGCAAGCTGAATATAACAAGACTAATTCTCTGAAAATTGATGGGTTCATGCAAGAGCAACTGAAATTCAATCAAAATTCATCTCAAGCCATTAATGACTTGAAAACCTCAATGGCTAGAGTTGAATCTCATCTCAGTGTTAGGGAGAAAGGCACACTTCCTGCCCAACCTCTCCCTAACCCAAGGACCCAGTTTGAGATACATGACATAAGCTCGTCCTCCCAACATACGGAGCATGTTCAAGCTATCACCACCTTGAGAAGTGGAAAAATAATCGATAAATCTAATCCGGTGAAGGCCCCAAAGCCTAATGATCCGAAAATTTTCAAAGAGGATGATAGCCAGAACAACACTCCACATAAGAAAGAACCGAAAAGGCAATACAAGCCGGTTACCCCATTTCCTCAAAAGTTGATTTCACCCAAACCTTTAGACAAAAAACCTGACAATTTTAGAGGTTTTTAAGCAAGTGAAGATCAACATTCTGTTGTTGGATGCTTTAAAACAAATACCATCCTATGCCAAATTTCTAAAGGAATTGTGTATAGTCAAAAGGAAACACAATGTTCACAATAAAGTACTTTTGACTGAGAATTTGAGTGCTATTATCAAACAAGAGGTGCCCTAGAAATACAAGGATCCGGGTAGTCCAACCATCTCATGCATCATAGGTGACTATTGGATCAAACAAGCCTTACTCAATTTAGGGGCAAGTGTTAACCTCATCCCATACTCAGTCTATAAACAACTTGTGTTGGGTGAATTGAAACCCACCAAAACCACACTCCAACTTGCTGATAGATTTATTCGTATATCGAGAGGAGTGATTGAGGATGTCTTGGTCCAAGTTGATAAATTCTACTACCCAGTGGACTTTATTGTCTTGGATACAGACCCCGTGATAGGTATCGGTGCTTAAATTCCCGTCATACTTGGCCGCCTTTTTCTAACTACTTCAAATGCGATTATCAATTGTAGAAATGGGCTTGTACAAATGTTCTTTGGAAATATGACACTTGAGCTGAATATATTTGATTTATGCAAACAACCACGGGAAGTTGATGACGAGGTCCATGAAATAAATTTAATTGAATCATTCGTGGAAGATACATCCCCCTTGACATTCTATTCTAATCCTTTAGAGGCATGTTTGGCCCACTCTCATGAGATTAATGATGACACGATACGAGAGATGGATGCCATTTTGGATATTATGCCGGTACTTGATAATAAAAGATAGAAGGCATCATTTGAGCCTTTGCCCTTAAGCGAGAACAAGCCCCTTTCATATAATGTCAAGGCACCGAAGCTCGACCTAAAACCATTACCCACTGATTTGAAATATGTTTATTTAAGTCAAGATGAGACATATCCAGTGGTGATTTCTTCCCACTTGGATGAGGAATAAGAGAGTAGGCTAATAGCTACTCTAATAGAGCATAAGAGCGCCATCGGATGATCAATTGTGGATCTCAAAGGCATAGACCCACTGATTTGTACTCATCGCATACACCTTGAAGAAAATGCCAAGACATCTAGGCAACCACAAAGACGCCTCAATCCAAACATGAAGGCGGCGGTTAAGGCTGAAGTAGTAAAACTATTGGATGTGGGTATCATCTACCCAATATCCGATAGTCAATGGGTGAGTCCAACTCAAGTGGTACCTAAGAAATCTGGAATAACCATCGTAGCCAATACCAATAATGAACTTGTGCCAACCAGAGTCACTACCGGTTGGTGAATGTGCATTTACTACAGGAAGCTAAACACTGTCACAAGGAAAGACCACTTCCCCTTACCATTTGTTGATTAAATTTTAGAAAGGTTGGCGGGTCATCCCATTTTTGTTTTCTTGATGGGTATTCAGGGTATAACCAAATAGAGATTGCCATAAAGGACTAAGAGAAGATAACTTTCACATGTTCATTTGGTACTTTTGCTTATTGAAGAATGACGTTTGGACTATGCAATGCCCCAGCTAACTTTTAGCGTTGTATGTTGAGTATTTTTTCTGATATGGTGGGGACGATTCTCGAAGTCTTCATGGACGATTTCTCAGTATTTGGTTGTAACTTTGATGAGTGCCTTGTGCACTTAAAAACTGTTTTGAAAAGATGTGAAGAAAAGAACCTCGTGTTGAATTGGGAGAAATGTTACTTCATGGTTCAAAAGGGAATAGTCCTTGGTCACATTATCTCATAAAATGGAATTGAGGTGGACAAAGCTAAATCGATCTTTTCTCTAACCTTCCACCACTCAAGAGCGTACGAGATGTGCGGTCCTTTTTGGGACATGCCAGATTCTATAGACGGTTCATAAAGGACTTTAGTTCACTCTCTCGTCCTTTATGTAACCTACTTCAAAAGGAAAACTCATTCGAGTGGAATGGAGATTGTCAAAATGCCTTTGATAAACTTAAAGGTATGTTGACATGTGCCCCCATAATGCAACCATCTGATTGGAGCCTTCCTTTTGAAATTATGTGTGATGCAAGTGACTACGCTATTGGGACTGTGTCAGGCCAGAGGAAAGAGAAAAAGTCATGCGTCATCTACTATGCAAGTAGAACCTTAAACTCTGCTCAAGCTAACTACATTACTACAGAAAAAGAACTTTTGGCCGTAGTTTTGCTTTAGACAAGTTTAGGTCCTACTTGATCGGATCCAAGATTATCATATTTACCGACCATGCCACGCTTAAATACCTTCTCTCTAAGAAAGATTCTAAACCATGCTTGTTAAGATGGATCCTCCTACTCCAAGAATTTGACATAGAAATACGTGATAAGAAATGAGTAGAAAACGTAGTGGCTGACCATCTCTCTAGACTTGTTCTCACTGATTCCCTTGAGATGACCGCGATCAATGACATGTTCCCTGATGAACAACTCTTTAAAGTCTCCCAATTGGCATGGTATGCGGACATTGCTAATTATCTTGCTACAGGTACAATTTTGACACATTGGAAAAAGCAAGATAAGGATAAGTTCTTCAATGAGGTGAGAAAATTCCTATGGGACGACCTGTACCTATTTAAGTATTGTCCCAATCAAATCATAAGGAGATGTGTTTCGAATGATGAACAACACAGTATTATCTCCTTTTGTTATTCTCAGGCGTGTGGTGACCACTTTTTAGCTAAGAAGACCACAGCTAAAATTCTGCAATGTGGGTTTTATTGGCCCACCATGTTCAAAGATACCCATGAGTTTTGTAAAACGTGTGAGCCTTGTCAAAAATTGGGGGGAATATCCCGTAGAAATATGATGCCACTCAATCCCATCTTACCAATCAAAATTTTTTATTGTTGGGGCATCGATTTCATGGGCCCATTCCCATCTTCTTTTGGAAATTTATATATATTGCTTGCCGTCGATTATATTTCCAAATGGGTTGAGGCGATTCCATGCTAGAACAATGACCATAAAACAGTCATTCATTTCTTAACAGAAAATATCCTTTCCCAGTTTGGAATACCTCGAGTCATTATAAGCGACGGAGGATCTCATTTTTGTAACTGTCCGTTTGAAGCTTTAATGAAGAAATATGGCGTGAATCACAAGGTGAGCACTCCTTATCATCCACAAACAAGTGGACAAGGTGAGATATACAACAGGGAAATTAAACATATTTTGGAGAAAACAGTAAACCCGGATCGCAAAGATTGGTTGCTTCGACTTACCGATGCACTCTGGGCTTACCGTACTACGTTCAAGACCCCCATTGGAATGTCTCCCTATAGACTTGTCTTTGGGAAAGCTTGCCACTTGCCCGTGGAGTTGGAACATAGGGCATATTGGGCGATAAAGAAGATGAATTTTGATTCTAAAAAAGCAAGCTCGTTGCACAAACTTCAATTGAATGAAATTGCGGAACTTCGGAACGAGGCATATGAAAATATGAGAATTTACAAGGACAAGACGAAGGTGTTCCATGATAAGAACATCCTTCGTAAGACCTTCACGACCAACCAAAAAGTCCTTATGTATAATTCTTAATTACATTTATTTCCGGGAAAAATTGAGGTCTCGATGGACTGGTCCCTTCATTGTTAAAACTGTTTATCCATACGGGACTATCGAGTTGTTGAATCCAAGGAACGGTAATGTCTTTAAAGCAAATGGTCAGCGTTTAAAACCGTTCTTTGAGAATTTTCCTTCAGAAGGTATGTCTATACCTCTGACTGATCCTGTGTATCAGGATATTTGATCTCCTAGTCTGATGGAGGTATAAAGTAGTTAGAATTAGGATTTTGTTACTTTTGATTTGTTTTTTTCATTGGTTTGTTAGAAGGAGGTAGAATTCCATTTTTGTTCTCTCAGGTACTATCATTCCTCACTCCCTTTATTTTTGCTCTCATGTTTTGCTTCTTTCACATCTTTTACATTGAGGGCAATGCAAGATTTGGTTGGGGGGTGTGGGATCACTAGGATGAATCTAGTATTTTGTAACATTTTGAGCAATTATGTTAAATTTTTTTTATTTTTCTGAAAATTCAAAACTCCTTTGAAAAATCGCGTTTATATGCACTTGGGATGTCGCAAGTATGAAAGGAAGAAAGATGTAGTGAGATGATTTTGAAACTCTTAAAGGATTTATAACATGATGGTTTTCTAATTGGATTCCCTTATTGATTTGATTGATAGAAAAATTGAAACACTTTTACACCTAGTTCACTTTACACGATTCTTATGTTTTGAAAGGATTATTAGATTTGTGGATAACTAGGTTTGGATTTAAGGTGTTGAGGAACCAAACCGGGGTACTTTGTCCATCCTTGTCCATGGGAAAATAACGAAAGATATGGATTTCTAAAAATCCTATCTAATGTGTGTGAAACGGAAAGGAAGGATGAAAATATGGGAATGATTGAAAATATGGTGGAAAATTTTGAAAAGGGCTACCTATTACCAACCGAGGGATGGTCCACCCGTTACCAAAGTTGAAAATGGGAAGTAGTGTGAAAGCCATCAGAAGGACGGTAAGGCAAATTCCTGTCATATGCTTGTGTTGATCTGTACAACTTAAATCCATGTTTTAGCTGATTTATGAAGAAGATAAATCCGAAAATCTATGAGATGAGCATTCATCGAGCACACTAGGTTAACTTGTTTGAATCGTTCTATTTATTAATCAATCAGCGGGGAATCCATATGAGTACTTGTTATGTTCTTGAAAGTTTAAGGTTTCAACCTCTATCACTTAGTTTTTCTGATTTTTACACTTGCATGTCTTAGGGTATATAGAAGCATAGTTTCTGAAGGAGAGTTGGGTTTTGGAGAATGAAACTTGTTTCATGCATGTTTTGCTCGAGACTAGCAAAATGCTGGTTAGGGGGTGATGTAGTAATAATCTCGGTAAGACCGAGGTCGATCCACATGGACTTGTGTAGGACCTGACAAAACACTTCCCATGGTTTCTAATTGAGAACTAACTAAACAGGATTTTGAAATTGAATGTCGATAGGTATTTTGAACTAAAACTGAATGTAATCAATAATAAAGAGCACTAGGGATTCAAGGATCCACTTGTAACAATCCTTGAAGCTTAATTTACTGTGATTTCTCACTTACTCAACGAGAATCGAAATTAAATACTAGCTAGCCGGATGATAGAGCAGTTAAAACAATCAATCTGTCATATGTATGATTTGAGTACATGATTCCCTCAATTCAAGTTAGGACTTGAGCACACTCAATTGCATAGGTCAATCCTAGTTCCAATAGGTTAAGATCACAATCATAATCATCATTAAACTCTGTCACAAAGCATAAGTAGATCATGATTTGAACTTCATTCAAATCACACACACAAGCACACATAAATAGAAATTCTAGAAAAATATAGAACTCTTGGCATGGAGTTCCCACATGAGGATCAAAGGTCTAGAGCGTATTAAATCTGATTTCTTAGAGCGTACAGGTCTAGAATCATTCAAAACAATTAAGAACTCAAGAAATTCTTCTAAACATCCATGAACCATCATAAGATTAAGAAAAACTACTTAGAATTTTATTTAAACTTCAAAGCATTGTTCTTCACTAATAATCCAATTTGAAACTAAAACAAACGAATTGAAACATCTTAGATTCACTACAAGCTTCACCTCTTAACCTTAGCTAAGAGGTTTAGTCATTCATGATCCAAGGAAACATGAAAGCTACTAAAAAAACATAAAACTAGAAGAACAAACTAGGAGGAGTTATAGAACTCCGGATCCGTCTTCCGCCACCTCCCACCATGGTATTTCTCTTCTAGGATGCCTTAGGAACGAGCTAGAGGAGTTCTTTTATAGGTTTGAAGCCCTAGGTGCGAAGAAACTTCGAGAAATCTCATAAAAATAGTGCTTTGCATAGCAGAATTCGGAGCTTATAGAAGAAGCTCTGTTATGCAGCTGATCGATCAGACGACCGGTCTGAGTCCATAGACAACTAGTCGGTCGAATGATCTGAAAAGACCAAAAATAGTCTAGAGAGTTTTCTGCCCAAAATTTAATTTAACGACCGATCGGACGACCGGTCGTGAATGGTCCAGTAAGGTTTGGCAGTGGAGTCCTCCTGTTGAGTGTTCGGACTGGTCGGACGACCGGTCCTGGCTATGGATGACCGATCTTTAGTGCATTTTTCTGCCATTTTTCTTCTCTCCTTTGCTTTCTTTCTTCCACCTTTTGACGCTTGGTCTTTTGATCTTCAATGCTTGTAAACAGCATCTCTAAGCCTCCAATTGATGAATTCTCTCTCTCATTCCTTACAACCACAAAACCATGCATTAGTTGGGTCTTTGATCATGTATTTCAAGCATAGTTAGTGATAAAATGGGGTTAGAATATAGACATTTAAGAGCTTAACACTATGCAATGCTAAAACACCTTCTTTCGAAGAAGGATGCTAAGCCCCGTTTGCTTATATGGATCCTACTCATTTAGGAATTCGACTTAAAAATAAAAGATAAGAAGGGAGTAGAAAACGTAGTGGCGGATCATCTATCCTACCTAGTTTTGCTCGAGTACATTGACAAGTCATCCATTGATGACTCATTCCCTGATTAGCAACAATTTGTTACTATGCATCCACCATGGTACGCTGATATAGCGAATTATTTTTCCACAGGTGTGATGCCGACTTATTGGATTGTGCAAGATAAAAGAAAATTTCTAAAAGAAGTGCGCAGATTTTTCTGGGATGAACCTTTACTTTTTAAAAATTGCCCAAATAAAATAATAAGGAGATGTGTCCCTGATGACGAATAAAATTATGTCATCTCCTTTTTTCATAGTCAAGTGTGTGGTGGTCATTTTTCCACCAAGAAAACCACTACGAAAATTCTGCAGTGTGGTTTTTATTATCCTGCTATGTTTAGAGACACCCATGAGTTTTGCAAAGCATGCAACTGCTTTCAAAAGCTAGAAAGATTGTCCCATAGGAATATGATGCCTCTCAACCCAATTCAACATCTCGAAGTCTTTGATTGTTGGGGCATCGATTTCATGGGACCATTCCCCTCATTTTTTAGATCTGTCTACATATTACTTGCTATAGACTATGTGTCCAAGTAGGTAGAGGCGATTCCATGTTGAACTAATGATTACTGAACGGTTCTACGGTTCCTCAAAGAAAACATACTCTCTGGATTTGGAACGCCTAGAGCCATCATAAATGATGATGGCTCTCACTTTTGCAATAGGCCTTTTAAAGCCTTAATGAAGAAATATGGCGTATCACATAAAGTGAGTACTCCATACAACTCACAGACAAGTGGGCAAATTGAAATTTCCAATCGAAAAATCAAACAAATTTTAGAGAAGACAGTGAGGCCAGATCACAAAGATTGGTCATTGAGATTAGTCTATGCTCTTTGGGCTCACTGTACAGCTTATAAGACCCCGATTGGAATGTCCCCCTATAGACTTGTCTATGGAAAAGCTTGCCACTTGCCCGTGAAGTTTGAACACAAACCTATTGAGCAATTCGGGATTGAACTTTAACATTGACAAGGCTCGCTGGCTTCGCAAACTGCAATTGAATGAGTGTTGGGGCTCAAATTTACACCCATTATAAAATGACATCCCATGGTCTAGTGGCAATGATTTGGATAAGTTTCGAGGCCAGGAGAGCCCGAAAGCGCCAGCACAACCCTGATCGCTTGGTAGCGACCAAAATTCGTAAACAGCATTTCAAAGCAGAACTGGACATGCAATTCACCGCCAAATGATCCGAAATGTCCTAAAACCCTTAACTTGCAAGTTTCGAAGTCATCCGGTGCATATTTTTACCTGCGCACCTCGAAATGCGTTTCGTCCCTGCCCGGAACTGACAAAAAGGGTCCGTAAGCCTACAGCTACCATTTCAGAGCGGAACTGGACATGCGCTTCACCGCCAAATGATCTGAAATGTCCTAAAACCCTTAACCTGTAAGTTTCGAAGTCATCCGGTGCATATTTTTACCTGCGCACCTTGAAATGCGTTTCGTCCCTGCCCGGAACTGACAAAAAAGGGGTCTGTAAGCCTACAGCTACCATTTTAAAGTGGAACTAGACATGCACTTCACCGCCAAATGATCTGGAGCGCCCCAAAACCCTTAAATAGCAAGTTTGAAGTCATTACGATACATATTTCCATGCGTGTGCTGCCCGGAACAACGTTCTTATACGACAAGCCGACCCGGAGGCTCCAAATTAGGAAGGAAGTACCAAAATTAGCAACATCTGGACTTCCACACCCCACCCCGTTCATTCAGGAGGTTAATCATAGCCTAGAAGTGGCTTGGCGACAGTGAGTGCATGTCTAGAAAAGGTAGCTGTCCTTTGGAGGTCCCCCGTCGGAGCTGAAATGCTGAAATTTTCTAAGTGCTGGAATCCTGAAAATCTGGCTAAGTAGTGGGAAAGCGCCGGCAAAGGACATGCGCCTGGCCTCTAACCACATGCGCTTGCACCCTAGTAGTGAAAGGAAGTGATCCGAACACTTTTCCGAAAAGCGCTGGGAAATGCGCTGGTAAAGCACATGCGCCCGGATCCACCACATGCGCCCGGTGCATTATTCTAACATGCGCTTGACATTGTTTCTGGCACATGCGCCCAGAAATACCCGCCGGGTAGACCCGAACCCGATTTTCCTCCTATAAATAGTGAAGTCACCTCATTACATCAGCACGAGATCATCCCCTGCCGACCTCAGAGTGATGTAAGCACCACATGCGCTTGCTTTCTCTCCCCTCGCCGGATGCCTTGGCCGGAGTGGATTTTCTCGCCGGAAACCCTCGCCGGAATCCCAAGTTCAGGAAGAAAATCCTGAAATTTTCTAAGTGCTGGGCACATGCGCCGGCATATCCCCCACATGCGCCGGCTTATTCCACCACATGCGCCGGCTTTTCCCACCGGAAAATCCTGAAAATCTGCTAAGTCCAGGAGGGACATGCGCCCACTCTTTGAGTCCAGGTGCATGTGCATTGCCACATGCGCCCGGAACACCTCTTCTCCATCTGATTTTTCATAAAAAACACTTCACATGCGCCTGGACGCTGATGGGAGGGGTGGACCTTCGATCGCGTGCCCCGCCTTCGTTCGGAATCCGATTTTGATGAAATTACTTCCGCCCGATGCGTCTCGATGAGATCTATCCATCCGTCGGATCAAATTCTCCAACGGTCAATGATAAATGGCCCAAATCAGTGTTTTGGTCCAAAATAGTCAACACTTAGCCAATTTGGCAGCCCCAAAAATCCTTCTGAAAGAGCCGAAAACGGCCTAAAACAAGAAGAATCGAGCGGAATTGGACCGAGCCCGAGAGGGAAACTTTTCTTCTAGATGACATGATACACCATAATCATGCACCGCGACGAGGTTATCCGATCACAGGACCCTCGAATACCCTAATCAAGCGGTCGGCAGGTCCGCTACTTAGTCATTTTCAGCCCTGGGAAGTGCCCTGTTGGCCCGGAAATCGACTTCTGCTAAGCAAATTGAAACGCGATCGCACAACGATCTTCGTGGACATAATCCACCCCTATTTAAAGACGATCAGCGATAATATTCATCGATTTCCCTGATTAAACCGCAGACAGGTCCATTATTTAGTCATTTTCAGCCCTGGGAAGTGCCCTGTTGGCCCGGAAATTGACTTTTGCTAAGCAAATCGAAACACGATCGCACCGCGATCTTCGTGGACGTAATCTGCCCCTGTTCAAAGATGGTTGTTGATAATATTCACCGACTTCTCTAATCAGATCGCAAACAGGTCTACTACTTAGTCAATTTCAGCCCTGGGAAGTGCCCTGTTGGCTTAAAAATTGACTGACGCTAGATGAAATCAATCGCGATCTCAACGACGCCGAGGCAAAGCTGAAGTACTCAGGCTATCCAACAGCCGGTTCAAGCATTCACGGGGCACCGATCCCCATCATTCATAAGAAATTGGCATATGTGGGTACCCATCGGACCTTATACTTAGCCACTTACAGGCATCGGAGATAGCTGATCCAGCCCATTGAATTTGAATCCTCAAAAGATCTTAGCTTGATAAAGCCTACTTGATCCCAAACAGATCATTAAAAATACTCAGAAGAAAGAGTGTTCTCGAAGACGAGTCGCCCGACTCCAGAAGAAATACATTTACTTTACTGTACAAAGCTCTATTCATCCCGGATAAAGGTTCGAGGCTAAACCTAAGGGGTTATGGTTACCACGAGAAACCACAAACAAAGAGTTCTAACTAAGCTTGAAACGTCTTGCTATGGACTGACACTATGAAAAAGACCGTCGATGCCCTACCCATCGACAACGGGTCCGTTGGTTGAGCTGATGAGGTAGTTGCAGATTGCTTTCCTAAGGTCACCCGTCATAAAAATACGGGCGCGGGCTTTAGGTTATGCCGACCAACATTTCGAGGTTCGTGTATTCCAGCGGTCACCTGTTCACAGTAACAGGCGCGGGCCCCGAGTTGCACCACTCGATTAAAACCCTCGTTCGGGAACGTTGCGGAGTGCTTTCCTAAGGTCACCCATCATAAAAGTACGGGCGCGGGCCTTGGGTCATGCCGACCAACATTCAAGGTTTGTGTATTCCAGCGGTCACCTGTTCACAGTAACAGGCGCGGGCCCCGAGTTGCACCACTCGAATCCTGACAGTCTCTCAACCCGTACATACCGAAAGAAAATGGGACATAGACATCCGGCGTGTCTAACAAATGTGGCTCAGTCCATAACAAGAAAACAAAGGTCTACACGACCATGAACTCAAGACCATAATCCCCGGCGGATTAGTCTTTTGCCTTCCAATCAAGGGTGATCAACCGTTGATGTAATTAAAGGCTTGTGACTAGTATCACAGCCTGGAATGTAAAAGATCGCAGAATCTCTGGAATAAAATTCGCCTTGCGATATCTCTCTCTTGTGTACACTTTGTGATTGCTTATGATTGTCTATGAATGTCTCTATACTCAGAATTCCCCCAGAATAAAAGAAACACGAAAAAAGAAAGAAAGGACTGCTGACGAGTAGATCTGATCTTTCCCCTTTTTCTAAGCGTTCTAACAATGAGCTTGATGAGATCCGGAATGATGCTTATGAGAATTCAAGAATTTATAAGACTACGATGAAAGCCTTCCATAACAAACACATTTTCAAGAAAACTTTCCATGAATGCCAAAAAGTAATCTTTTATAATTCCCGACTTTATCTTTTTTCTAGGAAAATTGAGATCTCGATGGACCGACCCATATATTGTTAAAGAAGTTTTGGCCCATATATTGTTAAAGAAGTTTTTCTTCATGAGGCTGTTGAGATAGAGAATGCGGTGAATGGTAATTATTTTAAAGTGAACGGACAATGCCTTAAACCATTTGTTGAAAAGTTTGATTCAAAGGATATGTTCATCCCTCTGAAGGATCCTGTGTATCGGGATGATTGATCTCCTAGTCTGACAGAGGTATATAGTAGATTAGTTTTAGTTTACTTTTTTGTTTTAGTTTTATTGCTTTAGTAGATTTAGTTGTTGGAGGTAGATTTTCATGATCGACTCTCTCAAGTACTCTCGTACTCACCCTCTTTTATTTTTATCATTGCTCTCATGTGCATGTTTATTACATATCTTTTTATATTGAGGATAATGCAAGATTTGGTTGGGGGGTGAGATTTCTAAATGAATCTAGTATTTTGTTACATTTTAAGCAATGTTTGTAGGAAAATTTTCAATTTTTCTAAAAATTCAAAACTCTTTTGGAAAACTTTGTTTCAATGCACTTGGGATGCTATAATTATGAAAAGATGAGAGGTGAATTGTTATGACTTTGAGATTTTTGAAATACCTTAAATATATTAGTCTTCTATATGAATTCCCATATTGAATTGATTGATAGAAAATTTTAATACTTTTGAGTCTAGTTCACATTACACGATTCTCATGCTTTGAAGGGATTATGTAGATTTGTAGATTAGTTAGACTAAAGATTTAAAGAGTTGAGGAACTAAGCCGAGGAACTTTGTCAATCCTTGTTCATGAGAAAAGAATGTTAAAGATATTAATTTTTAAAAATCCTATCTCATGTTTATAGTGAAAGAAAAAGAAAGAAAAGTGGTTATTGTTGAAAATTTGTGGCAAAAATTTCGAAAAGGGCTACCTATTACCAACCAGGGGAAGGTATACCCGTAACCTAAGCTAGAAACGAAAAGTAGTGTGAAAGCCATCGAATGAATGGTAAGGTAAATTCTTATCATAGGCATTTGGTTGATCTGTACATTTTTAGATCTCTTGTTTCGCTGATTTATGAAGAAGATAATTCTGAAAATTCATGAGATGAACATTCACTATGTACATTAGATCGTACGTGTTCGGATTCTTCTATTTGTCAATCAATTAGTGGGGATTATATGTGAAACACTTTTTATGTTTAGGGAGTTTAAGATTTCAATTTCCTATCACTAAATTTCTCTGAATTTTATGCTTGTATGTCTTGAAGTATATAAAAGTATAGTTTCCTAGGGATAGTTGAGTTTTTAGAAAAGTGATTTGTTTCACGCATGTTTTGCTCGGGACTAGTAAAATGCTGGTTGGGGTGTGTGTCGAGCTCTTGAATTATACATATTATAACCTCATTTCATCACATTTTATACATGAATTATGTCCTTAAAAGACTAATCCAATGCATGTTTTATGTTTGTAGGAATGAGAGAGTGACTTCACTTATTTGGTACTAAAAGACCACATTTAATACCTTTAGAGATGAGAGAGATGAGTTAAGAAGAAGCAAGGAGTGAAGAGAGGAAGGAAGAAAAGAAAATCAACAACAATCGGTGGGACTGACTGGTCATGATCGGTCGGCCACCACACTGCTGCCCTCTCATGATACATGCTGGACCTCACTGGAATAGACCCAGGACCGATTAGACCGGGCGTCCAGCCCAGTCTGACCGGTCATGACCGGTTGGCCTACCCCAATTTGAGAATTTCAACAACTTCTTCATGAAGCTCCGATTTTTCATGCACAGTGCGTAAGTATTACGCAATTCTGGAAGTTTCTGAGTCAGTGAAGCTTCGAATCTATAAAAGAACACCTAGGGGTGGATCTAAACTTATTATAGAAGGCTTGGAAAGTCGTGGGAGGTGAAGAGGATCATCGTGAAACGTCTATATCTCCTCCGAATCCGATTTTTATACTTTTTAGTAGTTTTCTTTTGTTTCTAGTTGAAGTATGACAATGCTCGGCTATAACCTCTTAGCTAAGGCTAAGAGGTGAAGCTTGTAGCTAGTTTCAATGTTTAATTCATTAGTTCAAATACACTTTGCTTAAAGTTTGGATTTTTAAGTTCTAGTTTGAATAAAAGTTGGATTTTTGGATGTTTTATGAGAGTTCATGTACTTCGGACATGAGTTCCTTGCAATTCTCTGAGATTACAATATTTGGATTAATTAGAATTAAATTGTAGTAACCTTAGAGCATGCTATGATCTCTTGGTATGGCTGTTACTTTGAAGACTACAATTTCAAGTTCTACAAGTTCAAGAGAGTAAGTTGATTTCTACTCTCAAAGAACATAAGAGTGCCCTTGGATGGATAATTGCGGACCTCAAGGGCATTGACCCCCTGATTTGAACTCATCACATACACCTAGAGGACAATGTAAAAACATCTTGGCAACCACAACGCCGTCTAAATACAAACATGAAGGATGTGGTTAAGGCCGAGGTGTTAAAGCTATTGGATGTGGGTATCATCTACCCAATATCCGATAGCCAGTGGGTGAGTCCAACTTAGGTGGTACCCAAGAAGTCTGGAATTACCATCATAGCCAATGCCAATAATGAACTCGTGCCAACTAGAGTTACTACTGGTTGGAGAATGTGCATTGACTACAGGAAGCTAAACACTATCACAAGGAAAGACTACTTCCCTTTACCCTTTGTTAATCAAATTCTTGAAAAGATAGTAGGACATTCCTACTATTACTTCTTGGATGGGTATTTAGGTTATAACTAACTAGGATAAATCTTGAAGATCAAGAGAAGACTACATTTACATGTCCTTTTGTCCCCTTCGCTTACCGAAGGATGCCATTCAGACTATGTAATGCCCCCGCCAATTTTCAGCAATACATATTGAGTATTTTTTTAGACATGGCGGGGCGATTCTTAGAGGTCTTTATGGACGACTTCTTTGTGTTTGGTTGTACCTTTAATGAGTGCCTTGAGTAGTTAAAATATGTTTTGAAAAGATGTGAAGAAAAGAACCTTGTGCTTAATTGGGAGAAATGTCACTTTATGGTGAAGAAGGGAATAGTCCTTGGACACATCATATCATCCAATGGAATTGAAGTAGATAAAGCCAAAATTGATCTTATCTCTAACTTAACACCACCCAAGAGCATACATGATGTGCGGTCCTTTCTAGGACATGCTAAATTTATGAAAGGTTCATAAAGGACTTTAGTCTCATCTCTCATCCTCTATGTAATCTTCTTCGAAAGGAAACCTCATTTGAATGGAGTGAGGAATGTTATAAAGCTTTTACCAAGCTTAAATGAATGTTGACAAGTGATCACATAATGTAATCACCCGATTGGTGCATTCCTTTTAAAATCATGTGCGACACAAGTGACTATGTGGTTGGGGTAGTGTTGGGTTAAAGAAAAGAGAAGAAGCCCTACGTCATTTACTATGTGAGTAGAACTCTAAACCTTGCTCAGGTGAATTACTCCACTATAGAGAAGAAACTCTTAACCGTAGTGTTTGCCCCGGACAAGTTTAGGTCCTACTTAGTAAGATCTAAGATCACCATTTTCACAGACCATGCAGTGTTCGATCAGTACCTTCGTTTTAAGAAGGATGCTAAGCCCCGCTTGTTAAGATGGATCCTTCTACTCTAGGAATTCGATCTGAAAATTAGAGATAAGAAATGAGTAGAAAATGTAATGGCTGACCATCTCTCACGGCTTGTCTTATTCGATCCCACTGAGGCAACACCAATCAATGACATGTTCCCTGATGAAAAACTTTTCAAAATCTCCCAATTACCTTGGTATGCGGACATTGCTATCTTGCTAAAGGTATAATTCCTACTCACTGGATAAAGTAAGATAAGAATAAATTCTTTACTGAGGTACGCGAGTTCTTTCGGGATAATTTGTACTTATTTAACTATTGTCTTGATCAAATTATAAGGAGATGTGTTCCAGACCATGAGCAACACAGTGTCATCTCCTTTTGTCACTCTCAGGCCTCTGGTGGTGTTCGCTTCCCCAAGTGTAGGGTTGCGATGTAGTAATAAACTCGGTAAGACCGAGGTCGATCCACAGGGACTATATAGGATCTCACAAATTCATCCACAAGTGTCTATTGAAGTCTACTAATCAGATTATTGTATAAAGTTGATGTGAGTAACAAAAGCTGAATTAAATCGAGAGTAATTAATTATAAGAAGGTACTAGGGTTTCAAGGATCCACTTGTAGCAATCCTTGATGTTCAATCCGCTGTGGTTTCTTATTCTCTCAACTAGAATCGACATTCCTGTCTGTCTAGTCGGATGATAGAACTGTTAAACCAAACAGTCTGTAATATGTAAGTTCTATGCATAAGATTCACTCAATCTAGGCTGAGCTGAGCATGCTCAATTGCATAGGTCATTCCCCTTTCCTATAGGTCCAGTTCTCAATCATAACCATCCCCAAGTCCTCTCACAAGACAAGGCTAGATTAGGATTTGAACTAGATTCAAATCACCAACACAGTCCTTACATATTCCAGAAAATCAACTAAAATAGAACTTTGGCCTGAAGTCCCTTTATGAAGAGCTTAGTACTAGAGCGCACTCCGATTCCTCGGATCATACAGGTCTATACCGTTGCAAACAAAATAAGAAGATAAGTAATTCATCCAAACATCCATGAGTCATCACAAGACTAAGAAAAATTACTTAAAAACTTGTATAAACTTCAAACCTTAGTTCATAATCATGAATTTCAAACTAAAACCACTTAACTACGAATTAAAACATCTTGGATTCACTACAAGCTTCACCTCTTAGCCCTAGCTAAGAGGTTTAGCTGCTCATGATCCAAGGAAACATGAAACAACTACAAAAAGCATGAAAACAGCAAAGCAAACCAAAAGGAGTTGTGAAACTCCAATCTTCACTTCCACAGCCTCCAACCTCGCTTAAACCCTTCTAGGATACCCTAGGAACGATCCCTAGGTGTCCTCTTATAGTCTGGAGGCTCCATAACGTCGAAAGAATCGGGAATTTGTGAAACTCTTACGCAGCGCAGAGAAAATCGGGAAGAAATTAGAATCTTCTAAGTCAGTACACATGGCCGACCGGTCAAGACCGGTCGGACGCCTTCAGCAATTTTCCAGCAACAATGACCGACCGATCATGACCGGTCGGTCCTCTTCAGTAGTGTCCAAACATGCATGGCTGACCGGTCACTGACCGGTCTGGCTTCCTTGGCCGACCGGTCACGATCGGTCA
Source organism: Liriodendron chinense (assembly GCA_003013855.2). NCBI lineage: Eukaryota > Viridiplantae > Streptophyta > Magnoliopsida > Magnoliales > Magnoliaceae > Liriodendron > Liriodendron chinense. The sequence continues at coordinate 127,975 of PVNU02002083.1, forward strand.
GCTTCATTTCTTCTTATTTTCTTCCTTTCTTTCATCTGCTTTCTTCTCTTCTTTAATTCTTTCTTTCTTTTCTTCTTTGGTCCTCAAACATTCTTCATTAGAATGATCCCAAGTGAGCTCTTTATGTCTTCAATTGAGTAGAGTCTACCCTTAATCCTGTAGTCACAAAACATGCATTGAATTAGCTTACAAACCATACAAACCTTGCACAATGAGTGATGAATTGGGGTTAGAATATACACAATTAAGAGCTCAACACACCCCCCAACCAGCATTTTGCTAGTCCCGAGCAAAGCATGCGTGAAGCTAATCTCATTCTTCAGACTCAACTCTCTTTCAGAAACCATCCTTCTATACATTCCAAGGTTCATAAGTTTAAGATTCAGAAAGATTAGGCGTCAAAGGTTGGAACCGTAAATCCTCAAGACATAATAGGCATTCATATGAGATTCCCACTGATTGGTTGATAAATAGAGGAAATTGAACAAATTCATCCTAGTGTGGGTAGTGAAAATTCATTCCACGAGTTTCTAGGATTATCTTCTTCAAAGATCAACTAGACTATAGAACTCAAGGTACATAGAGCCACATCAAGCCAATGACAGGAATTTGCCTTATCGTCCTTCCGACGACTTTCACACTACGTCCCATTTCCGGCTTTGGTTACGGGTAGACCATCCCCCGGTTGGTAGTAGGTAGCCCTAATCGAAATTTTCCACCGTTTTTCCACATTCCCAATTTCATCCTTCCTTTTCCTTTTTCTTTTTAACTTAGATAGGATTTTTAAAAATCCATATCTTTCATTATTTTCCCATGGACAAGGATGGACAAAGTACCCCGGCCTGATTTCTCAATACCTTAATTCAAAGTCTAACTAATCCCTAAATCACATAATCCCTTCAACTCATGAAAATCGTGTAATGTGAACTAGGTGTAAAAGTGTTCAGATTTTCTATCAATCACAAAAATAGGGGAGTTCACATATAAAACCATTATGCAATGAGAGATTCCAGACATCCAGCCTTATACACTTCATATCTCCTCCTCTTATGCTCATATCAACTCGAATGCATAGAACTAATGTTTTCCAAAAGAGTTTCGAATTTTTAAAAAAATGGAAAAATTTCCACATAATTGCTTGAGATGTTGCACAATGCTGGATTCATCCAAGCGGTCCTACACCCCCCAACCAAATTTTGCATTGTCCTCAATGTAAAAGATGCGCAATGAGCAAAACATGAGAGCAATTTGAAAATAAAAGGGAGTGAGGAATGATATTACCTGAGAGAGTGAACATTGGAAATCTTCCTCCTTCTAACAAACCTATGAAAACGAAAACAAAAGCAGCAAAATCCTAATCCTAACTACTCTATATCTCCATCAGACTAGGAGATCAATCATCCTGATACACAGGATCATTCAGGGGTATGGACATACCTTCTGAAGGAAAATTCTCAAAGAACGGCTTTAATCGCTGCCCATTTGCCTTAAAAATATTGCCGTTCCTTAGATTCAATAGCTCGACAGTCCCATACGGATAGACAGTTTGCACAATGTAGGGACCGGTCCATCGAGATTTCAGTTTTCCCGGAAATAGATGTAAGCGAGAATTATACATAAGGACTTTTTGGTTGATCGTGAATGTCTTGCGAAGAATATTCTTATCATGGAATATCTTCATCTTGTCCTTGTAAATTCTCGCATTCTCATAAGCGTCATTCCGGATTTCTGCAAGTTCATTCAATTGTAGTTTGCGTAATGAGCTTGCCTTGTCAGAATTGAAATTCATCTTCTTAATAGCCCAATATGCCTTATGTTCCAATTCCACAGGTAAGTGACAAGCCTTCCCATAGACAAGTCTATAGGGAGACATTCCAATAGGGGTTTTAAAGGCAGTACGGTAAGCCCAAAGCGCATCGGTAAGTCGAAGTGACCAATCCTTGCGATCGGGATTCACCGTTTTCTCCAAAATGTGTTTAATCTCCCTATTGGATATCTCAGCTTGTCCACTAGTTTGTGGGTGATAGGGAGTGCTCACTTTGTGTGTAACGCCATATTTCTTCATTAAGGCTGCAAAAGGGCGATTGCAAAAGTGAGACCCTCCATCACTTATGATGACTCGAGGCGTTCCAAACCGGGAAAGAATATTTTCTTTTAAAAATCGAATGACCGTTTTATGGTCATTATTCTGGCAAGGAATGGCCTCGACCCATTTGGAAACATAATCAACGGCAAGTAAGATGTATAAATTTCCAAAAGAAGATGGGAATGGGCCCATGAAATCGATGCCCCAACAATAAAAAATTTCGATAATTAAGATGGGATTGAGTGGCATCATATTTCTACGGGAGATTCCTCCTAGTTTCTGACAAGGTTCACATGCTTTGCAAAACTCATGTGTGTCTTTGAACATGGTGGGCCAATAAAACCCACATTGCAGAATTTTCGCTGTGGTCTTTTTGCCCGAAAAGTGACCACCACATGCTTGAGAATGACAGAAGGAGATGATACTTTGTTGCTCATCATCTGGGACACATCTCCTTATGATTTGATCGGGACAGTACTTGAATAAGTATGGGTCGTCCCATAGAAATTTCCGCACCTCCGTGAAGAATCTATCCTTATCTTGTTTTTTCCAATATGTAGGAATTGCACCTGTAGCAAGATAGTTAGCAATGTCTGCATACCATGGCAATTGGGAAACAGCAAAAAGTTGTTCATCAGGGAACATGTCATTGATTGCAGTCGTTTCAGGGGAATCAGTGAGGACAAGTCGAGAGAGGTGGTCGGCTACTACATTTTCTACTCCTTTCTTATCACGTATTTCTATGTCGAATTCTTGGAGTAGGAGGATCCATCTTAATAACCGTGGTTTAGCATCCTTCTTAGAAAGCAGATACTTAAGCGCGGCATGGTCAGTGAATATAATGATCTTGGATCCAATCAAGTAGGATCTAAACTTCTCCAAAGCAAAAACTACGGCTAAAAGTTCCTTTTCAGTGGTAGTGTAGTTTGCCTGGGCTGAGTTTAGGGTTCTACTTGCATAGTAGATGACACATGGCTTTTTATCTTTTCTTTGGCCTAATACGGCCTCAATAGCATAGTCGCTAGCATCGCACATAATCTCAAAAGGAAGGCTCCAATCAGGTGGTTGCATTATTGGGGCACATGTCAACATACCTTTAAGGGTGTTAAAGGCCTTTTGACATTCTTCATTCCACTCGAATGAATTTTCCTTTTGAAGTAGGTTACATAAAGGGCGAGAGAGTGAACTGAAGTCCTTTATGAACCTTCTGTAGAATCCTGCGTGTCCTAAAAAGGACCGCACATCTCGTATGCTTTTGGGTGGTGGAAGGGTAGAAATAAGATCAATTTTCGCTTTGTCCACCTCAATTCCATTTTGTGAAACGATGTGACCAAGTACAATTCCCTTTTGAACCATGAAGTGACACTTTTCCCAATTGAGCACTAGGTTCTTCTCTTCACATCTTTTTAGCACAGATTTCAAGTGCTCAAGGCACTCATCAAAGCTACAACCGAATACGGAAAAATCATCCATGAAGACTTCGAGAATGGTCCCCACCATGTCAGAAAAGATGCTCATCATACAACGCTGAAAGGTGGCAGGGGCATTATATAGTCCAAACGGCATCCGTCGATAGGCGAAAGTGCCGAATGGACATGTAAATGTAGTCTTTTCTTGGTCTTCACGGGCAATTTCTATTTGGTTGTACCCTGAATAGCCATCAAGGAAGCAAAAGTGGGAATGACCCGCCAACCGTTCTAAAATCTGATCAACAAATGGTAGGGGGAAGTGGTCTTTCCTCGTGACAGTGTTTAGCTTCCTGTAGTTAATGCACATTCTCCAACCAGTAGTGACTCTAGTTGGCACGAGTTCGTTATTGGCATTGGCTACGATGGTTATTCCGGATTTCTTAGGCACCACTTGAGTTGGGCTCACCCATTGGCTATCAGATATTGGGTAAATGATACCTACATCCAATAGTTTCACCACTTCGGCCTTAACCACATCCTTCATGTTTGGATTTAGTCGTCTTTGTGGTTGCCGGGATGATTTTGTATTTTCCTCAAGGTGTATGCGGTGAGTACAAATCAGTGGGTCTATGCCTTTAAGATCCGCAATTGACCATCCAATGGCACTCTTGTGCTCTAATAGAGTGGCTATTAGCCTACTCTCTTGTTCCTCATCCAAGTGGGAAGAAATCACCACTGGATATGTCTCATCTCGACCTAAATAAACATACTTTAGCTCACTTGGCAATGGTTTTAGGTCGAGTTTTGGTGCCTTGATGTTGGATGGGAGGGCCTTGTTCTCATTTACAGGCAAAGGTTCAATTGGGGCCCTCCATCTTTTATTCTCAAGCACCAGCATCACATCTAGAATGGCATCCATCTCTTGTATTGTGTAATCATTTGTCTCATGAGAGTGGGCCATACATGCCTCCAAAGGGTTGGAAAATACTGATAAGGGGACTGTATCCTCCACGAATGATTCGATCATGTTTAATTCGTGGACATCATCATCAACTTCCCGCGGTTGTTTGCATAACTCAAATATGTTAAGCTCAAGGGTCATATTTCCAAAGGACATTTGTACAAGTCCGTTTCTGCAATTGATAATGGCGTTTGAAGTAGCTAGAAACGGTCGTCCAAGTATGACGGGAATTTGAGTACCGGTGCCTATCACGGGATGTGTGTCCAAGACAATAAAATCTACTGGGTAGTAGAATTTATCAACTTGGACTAGAACATCCTCTACCATTCCTCTCGGTATCCGGATGGATCTATCAGCAAGTTGGAGTGTGGTTTTGGTGGGTTTCAATTCACCTAACCCAAGTTGTTCGTAGACCGAGTATGGAATGAGATTCACACTTGCCCCCAAGTCGAGTAGGGCTTGTTTAATCTGGTAGTCTCCTATGATGCATGAGATGGTTGGACTACCTGGATCCTTGTATTTTTGGGGCACCTCTTGTTTGATGATGGCGCTCAAATTCTCAGCCAAAAGCACTTTATTGTGAACGTTATGTTTCCTTTTGATTGTACACAATTCCTTTAAAAATTTAGCATAAGATGGTATTTGTTTTATTGCATCCAACAACGGGATGTTGATCTTCACTTGCTTGAAAACTTCCAGAATCTCCAGATTTTTATCTAAAGGTTTAGGTGAAATCAACCTTTGTGGAAATGGGGCAACCGGCTTGTATTGCCTTTCCGGTTCTTTCTCTTGTGGAATATTGTTTGGGCTATCATCCTCTTTGGGAATTTCCGGATCCTTAGGCTTTGGGGCCTTCACCGGATTAGATTTGTCAATTTCTTTTCCACTTCTCAAAGTGGTGATAGCCTGGACATGTTCCGTATGGTGGGAGGATGAGCTTGCATCTTGTATCTCATACTGGGTCCTTGGGTTAGGAAGAGGTTGAGCAGGAAGTGTGCCCTTCTCTCTACCACTAAGGTGAGCTTCAACTCTAGCCAGAGATGTTTTCAATTCATTAATGGCTTGGTTTGAATTTTGATTGAATTTCAATTGCTCTTGCATGAACCCATCTATTTTTAGAGAATTTGTCTTGTTATACTCATTCTGGACCGATACGAGTGCACCCAATATCTCTTCTAGTGATACTTTTGGAGTGTTGTTTGCATTTGCAGTGGGTCCATTCCTCCAACTGAAGTTGGGATGGTTCTTCCAATTAGGATTAAACGTGTTTGAGTTTGGAGCACCATATTGCTGCTGATAACTGTTTATGGCATTTGTTTGTTCTTGTAAGATGCCTTGGACTGCTGAAATTGTGGGACAATCTGATGTAGCATGTTGATTTCCAGCACAAATTCCACAAACAGTTTCAACCTCAGTGGAGTTGATTGTTTCTCCTTTCCTTAATTCCATGGCTTCGACCTTTCTTGTAAGGCTAGCCAACCGTGCACTTATGCTATCTTCTTCTGATAAGACATACATTCCTCCCTTTTCCTTTTTGTTATAGGCAAAATGATGGAGATAAGATTTCACGCGGAAATGCCCATAACGTCCATTCGACTCTCGAGATTATATGATCGAGAGTCGAATATTGGATAAGTGCGGGACGTCCATTCGACTCTCGAGATTATATGATCGAGAGTCGAATATTGGATAAGTGCGGGACGTCCATTCGACTCTCGATATTATCTGATCGAGAGTGGAATGTTGGATAGGTACGAGACGACCATTCGACTCTCGAGCTCACCTGATCAGGAGTCATAGATTGAAAAATATGGAGCAGCTATTCGCAAGTCTCGAGTCTTCATAACCGATAGTCAAATACGGCAAAGCTCGATCCGCGAGCAGACCTTCTCACAAGTCGTTGAAAGACGTTACATCCAAAATATGTACTTGGACTCGCGACCACATTTTAAACTGCGAGCAGCTTTCCTACGGGTTGCAACCAGTTCGGAGGCTATGACTCCAACTACGGGCGTCTCCTTCCTTTTCGGAGACCATGACTCCAACTACGGGCGTCTCCTTCCTTTTCGGAGGCTATGACTCCAACTACGGGCGTCTCCTTCCTTTTCGGAGGCTATGACTCCAACTACGGGCGTCTCCTTCCTTTTCGGAGGTCATGACTCCAACTATGGCTTCCAGCGGGATCAGCCGGATTTCAAGGGATTACCATCTAGGGGCGTGATTGTTGGAATAAGTCATTGGGTTGGATCTGACTAAAAAGATAGGATCTTATCCCACGAAATCAGTGAATTCTCAGTATCGTATGCGACATCAACGGGATTTCGACATCTCACGTAACAGATTGGATTGCTTCAGATCTATATAAAGGGGTGGCTCCATTGAGAGCAGGTACGTACAGATAAAACAATCTTGGTCCCGTTTTGCTTGGCTTCTCTTCTGTGGCCTAACTTAAGCATCGGAGGGCTAACGGCTGGTCCCCAGCCACCCTTATTCGCTGTCTTGCTTCAGGTCTGGTGGTGGAAATCCCTGCTGGAGCGAAGGAGAAAAGCCGGAGGATCTAGTTACAAAATTTGACATTAACAGTTTGGCGCCGTCTGTGGGAACGACTTGATCATCAAAATCAATCGTGTTAACCACCGATCAAGATCCTTCGGTGATGCCTCCTAAAAAGACTGTTCATCCTTCAACTTCAAGGCAGGCGCCACCTCCGTTCGGTGAGACGGAATCCGCACCTGCCCTTCCCGCGGTTCCGACGGATATCCCTCAAGGAGCCCCAAATATGCCATCAACAAATCCATTATTGGAGGCCTCTGGAAATCAGGATGATGTCCTACGATTCCTCGGGAACACTCTCCTAACTCTAAACGCCAGAGTTCAGGCACTGTCAAATCGGCTTGATCAGCACTTCCCTGAACCGCAAAGACAACCCTCCGAAGGGTTACCACCGCCTCCCATACCAGTTGCTTCCAGACATTCTATGGATGAACCACAGGTCCCACCACTTGGCGGCCATCCCCCTGTGCCGTCTCCACATTCTATACATTCTAGTTCGTCTCGACAACCTCAACCGCAAGGCTCCACCGCCAAAACGTCTAGCTATACCTTGCCATGGGAAGGAGATCTCAAAAGAATCCAAGATCGTTTTGATGTCATGGAGCAGAGATACCAGGCAAATCGGCCATCTGCTGTCATGGCGGCAATACATCAATCTGAATCTCCCTTCACAAGCGAGGTCATGGAAGCCCCGTTGCCCAGAAAGTATCGGACGCCTGTTATCGCTCCGTATACAGGCATTGGCGATCCTCTGGAACATCTGGAAACATATAGGTCCCTCATGGAGTTGGAGGGACATGGTTCAGAAATCATGTGTAGGGCTTTTCCCCTTACATTGAAGGAAGCGGCTCGTACGTGGTTTCGGGGGTTAAAGCCTCTTTCCATCAGTTCCTTTTCCCAATTATCGGAGATATTTCTTTCTCAATTCATGGGAAGTATTCGCATTAAAAAGCCAGCCTCCCATCTGATGAATCTGAAACAGCAACATGGGGAGACAATAAAAGAGTTCACAGTACGGTTCACTGCCGAAGCCGTTCAAACTGAGGGTTACACTGAAGAAAAGGGTCTCACAGCCCTCATTGCTGGAATAACGAGCGAGAAATTTAGGTTTGCCTTAGATAAGAGCCCGCCGAAAACTATGGCGGAATTCCAAGCCAAAGCTCAGAAATATATCAATGCAGAAGAAGTCGCATTGACACGCCATGGAGTACAAAGTAAGAAACGCAAGCCAGAAGGAACTTCTACAGATAAGAAATACCATCGGGATCAGCGCGATCGTTCTCCCAGGAAGCCTTACTCTGGTAAATATCATAATTACACTCCTCTTAATCGGTCTCCTGAAAAGGTTCTAATGGAGATAAAACACAAGCCATATGTGAAGTGGCCTGCAAAGATTAAATCCGATCCCGAGAAGAGAGATAAGAGTAAGTTCTGTTACTTCCACAAAGATCACGGGCATAGGACCCAGGACTATATCTCTCTACGAGACCATATCGAAGCCCTTATTCGAAAAGGCCATCTACAGGATTATGTTGCTCGTAAGAATCGGTCACCAGAAAGGGCGAAGACCTCATCTCGCCAAAAGGAACCGTCTCACCATCAAACCGACCAAGAGGATGCTGAGCCCACGGGAGAAATTCGCACTATCATCGGGGGTCCAGCTTGCGGGGGTGACTCTCAAGCTTCAAGAAAGGCATACGCTCGAAAGGCGTCCAAAGAACCCCAGCAGATCTATTGGTTGGAACAAACGTCCAACTCATCGAAGGCTAGCCATCCCCCAATTTCTTTCACCCTCGAAGATGCAGCGGGAATTCATTTCCCTCATGAAGATTCCATCGTAGTCACACTGAAGGTATCAAATTATCTGACTCATCGAATTATGGTGGATACAGGTAGCTCGGCCGATATTCTGTATTTGGAGGCTTTCGACAAGATGGCACTTGCCAGAAACCTCCTCAAGCCAGTATCGACCCCTCTTGTCGGCTTTGGAGGAGAAGTGGTAACACCTGAAGGAAGTATCGATCTCCCAGTCACCTTTGGGGAGAGTCCAGCGAAGACCACCGTCTTCGTAAACTTCCTCGTCGTGGATCGAAAATCAGCATATAACGCCATCTTGGGGAGACCGTCTCTAACTAAGGTTGGAGCGGCCTTGCACCCTTCATATTTATGTGTTAAATTTCCGACCCCAAATGGCATCGGGGTCGTGCGAGGAAGTCAGCAGGAGGCACGGTCCTGCTACCAGATAGCTCTCCAAGATCGAAAGAAGGCTCAAGCGACACCTGTCATGGAAATAGTTCAAGGTTCATCCGACGTTTTCGCCACCGCGTTGGATCCAAGGGAAAATGCTCTGAAATCAGGAACTCCAGGGGAGGAAACAGTGGCGATCCGCTTGACCGAAGACGACCAGTCTAAGATCGTGTACATCGGTTCCTCCTTAAACAGTATCCACCGTGAAGATTTGATCCGTTTCCTCACTGAATACCAGGACGTGTTTGCTTGGTCTCATAAAGATATGCCGGGCATCGATCCTGATGTCATCGTACATCGTCTCAACATTGACCCGAAGCATAAACCCGTACATCAGCGTCGACGTGCCTTTACTGCAGAAAGACAAATGGCGATCAAAACTGAAGTTGAGAAGCTGCTCGCGGCAAATTTCATAAAAGAAGTTGACTACCCACAGTGGGTCGCCAACGTAGTTCTCGTCCGGAAAGCTAATGGCAAATGGAGGATGTGCGTCGACTATTCAGACTTAAACAAAGCATGTCCCAAAGATAGCTTCCCGACACCACGAATCGACCAGTTGGTCGACTCGACAGCTGGACATGCCCTCCTCAGTTTTATGGATGCTTATTCTGGTTACAACCAGATTATGATGCATCCACCTGATGGCCAACATACTGCCTTCATCACAGATCGAGGACTATATTGCTACCAGGTAATGCCGTTTGGTCTCAAAAATGCAGGGGCCACTTATCAGCGTCTTGTCAACAAAATATTCGCTGCTCAAATCGGTAGGAATATGGAAGTATATGTTGACGATATGCTCGTGAAAAGCATCGATGAAGATGACCACATTCCTGATCTTCGAGAAGCCTTTGATCTGATGAGGAAGTATCAGATGAAATTAAATCCAGAAAAATGTGCGTTTGGAGTATCTGCAGGGAAATTTCTTGGGTTCATGGTTGGCCAACGTGGAATTGAGGCGAATCCCGAAAAGATTAAAGCATTGATAGAGATGAAATCCCCAGTGACTTTGAAGGACGTTCAGCGTCTAGCTGGTCGCATCGCATCGTTGAACAGGTTCATCTCGCGAGCATCTGACAAGTGCCTGCCCTTCTTCAAACTCCTTCGTGCAACGGCCAAGTCTGATTGGAAGTGGACACCTCAATGTGAAGAAGCTTTTCAACAACTGAAGCAATATATGAGCGCTCCCCCCATTTTATCTAAGCCTGTGGCACATGAGCAACTCATTCTTTATTTATCTGTGTCTTCCACGGCCGTTAGTGCTTCTTTAATAAGAGAAGATTCCGGGGTACAAAGGCCCGTTTATTATATCAGTCGAGCAATGGTTGATGCAGAAACTAGGTATTCTGATTTGGAGAAACTGGCCCTAGCCTTAATCACGGCAGCTCGAAAACTGCGACCATACTTTCAAGCCCATGCTATTTTAGTACCAACAAATCATCCACTACGTCAAGTCCTTCAAAAGCCTGAGGCTTCCGGGCGCTTAACTAAATGGGCGGTCGAGATCAGCGAGCATGATATTTCATTCTGTCCTAGGACCGCAATCAAGGGCCAGGCCGTGGCTGACTTCATCGCCGAATTTACATATTCTTCTGAAGATAGCGTCATGACCAGCGACCAGCCTCCTTGGTCGCTCTTCGTGGACGGGTCGTCACGGGCCAGTGGCAGTGGAGCGGGCCTGATTTTAGTGGCTCCAGACGGGTCGCATTTTCAATACGCTCTGCGTTTCGAATCACGCGTCTCCAATAATGAAGCAGAATATGAGGCCCTTATTGTTGGCCTCGAGCTAGCTGTTGTCCTCGCAGTCCAGAATTTGATAATTCATAGCGACTCCCAGCTCATTGTCAACCAAGTTCTTGGCGAATTCGAAACCAAAGAAGAAAGAATGGCCTTATACAAGTCTCGTGTCCTCATCCTGCTCGCCAAACTGAAGACTTACAAAATATTCCATATCCCTCGCGAGCAGAACCAACTTGCCGATTCCTTGGCTAAACTAGCTTCTGCACCAGAATCAGAACTATCACATTCGATCCCCATCGAGCACCGTCAACACTTGAGTATCGACCAAGTGACTCCCGAGCAAGTTATATCGGTACAATCGTCTCCATGCTGGATGGATCCTATCATCCTTTATCTCAGAGATGGATACCTACCAGAAAACAAGAAAGCTGCAAGACAAATTCAGCTTCGAGCTGCCAGGTACACCTTACAAGATGGAATCTTGTTGCGAAAAAGCTTTTCCTTGCCTTATTTGAGGTGTCTTCATCCAGAAGAAGCACATCGTGTTCTAGATGAAGTACACCAGGGGGCATGTGGTAATCATCCCAGGGGGCGATCTCTAGCATATAAAGCGATGAGGCAAGGATATTATTGGCCTACTATGAAAGCAGACGCCAAAGAATTTTCTAAAAAATGCGTCAAGTGTCAACGATATCAACCTATACCTCGTGTACCGTCTGAGCGGATGACCCCAGTCGACAGCCCTTGGCCTTTTGCTCAGTGGGGGATCGATATCATTGGGCCCTTACCTATGGGAAAGGGACAGAATAGGTTCGCGATCGTGGCGGTTGATTATTTCACCAAATGGGCCGAGGCAGAACCATTAGCCAAAATTACTGAAAAACAAACTACTAAGTTTATGTGGAGAAATATTATATGTCGCTTCGGACTTCCTCATACTATAATTACCGATAACGGAACGCAGTTCGACAACGCAGCCTTTGATGAATTTTGCGACAAATGGAAGATACGTAATCTCCGCACTTCTCCATATCATCCACAGGCGAATGGGCAGGTCGAGGCAGTGAATAAAATTATAAAGCATCATTTAAAGACCAAGCTAAGTGAATGTAAAGGGGTGTGGCCAGAACTTCTGCCAGAAGTGTTATGGGCCTATAGAACCATGGCTTGTAGATCGACAGGTGAAACTCCTTTCTCTTTAGCATTTGGTGTTGACGCAGTGGTACCAGTGGAAATTCAAGTGCCCTCATATCGGATCGAACAGTATGATCCCGCGAGCAATTAGGAAAATCTCCGACTTCATCTCGATCTCTTGGAAGAGCGAAGAAATGCTTCCCAAGTACGAGTGGCGGCATATCAACAACGTATTGCTCGTTATCGGAATGCAAAGGTTCGACCTAGATCCTTCCAGTTCGGAGATTTGGTTCTAAGGCAAAATCTTGGAATTCCTGTTCGTTCATTGGATCCGAATTGGGAAGGCCCGTATCGGGTTATTAGGGTTGTGCGACCCGGTACTTATTATCTTGAAGACATGCAAGGGAAGCCTGTACGTCGCCCTTGGCACGTGGAGCATTTGCTAAGATACTACCCCTAGATTTGATGTAGTTTATCATAACATTTTATGAATAAAGTAAAAGATATCTTTTGGCCGCTACTCCATTTATATGGACCGGAATAGCCCTGAAGAGTGCTTACACGTCCTCTTGGCCAATTGCCTACCTTTGGTAGGACTGAAATCATTACTAGTTGGTCGCTTCTCCATTCTCATGGACCTGAACAACCTCGAAGAGAATGAATACCATCTCTTGACCAACCTTCTGCCCTTGGTAGAATCAAAATCTCAATCGATAGATCAGTCTATCTCAACGCGGACATGGTCTCACGACCCCCGGATTGAGTCTAATTCATTTTTTCATGAGTTAGTTACTCGCGATTGGTGAGAGGAGGAATCGCACTCCAAAATGCGAGCACCGCAGCTCGTGCTCAAATTAGGGCAGCGAACGGGGTCACATCCTGATCGCGAGCAGCTTAGCTCATGCTCGAATTAAAGGGTCACATCTCTGACGAATCCATTCAAGATTAACAAGCAAAAAATGAAAGATGAAGGGAGAACAGCAACAAAACAGCAACACTTCCAAAAATATCTTTTCATTGATAATCAGATGATTACATATACATGAGCGCAGATACAAGAGAAGAAAATAAAAGGAAATCAATCGCTAGGAGGAGCCACGCTCTCGACTTCAGGGCCCATTTCAGGAGCCCCTCCAGCCTGCGTGGCTTCGGTCACCTCATTCTCGGCAGCAGCTTGCTCTTCTGCAGCTATGATGGTCGCGACTCGACCGAATTCCCCCATATCGAAGGATGGGATCATTCGTTGCACTACTCTTAGTGCAAAGTCTCGACCAGCATCGTATGACTCATATCGTTCATCGTCATACAGCTGCAAAGTCCGGAACTCGGAAACTGCCCGAGCACCTTCCTCCGAGAGCATTTTTACAAGGGCGACTCTCTCCTCGTCCCAGTGGATCGAGTCGTCCTTAAGCTGCGCAAGAGCGGTGCGCTCCCTAGTTAAGTTGTCGTAGGCCTCCTTGAGCTGCGACCTGGCCCCCGCGAATTGCTCCTCTAATGAGATCTTGTCCTGTCGGAAGATCTCCCTCTCTCTCTCTGCCTTCTCCTTCAGACCCGTGAGCTTCACGTAGTCTGAGTCCAAGGCCTGATACCGGTCGGTCAGGACTTGGATCTTCTCGATGAGGATCTTTTTCTCCTCATCTCTCTTCGAGATCACTGCCTCACGAGCCTTGAGCAGTTGATCTCTTCCTTGAACTGCCTTTTCCAAAACAGTCCTCTTTCCCTCAGCCTCCTCTATCGTGCGACGGGCGGCAACGATATCACGCCTCGTTCGCAGAATAAGATCTAAACCCTGCAAAGAGATGAAAAATATAAGATTTCTGGAACGTAACAACAGGTCGAAACAGATCTTGACGAAGTCTTACCTGAACCATCCTCATCCCCGCTTCAAGGATAAGGTTCTCAGGACTTGGCTCGGGGAGAGAGCCGAAGGCGTGAGGCGGGACGTTCTCGAACAAGAACTTACATACAGGGTGGAGGTGGCGTGGAATCGAGTACGTCCCGCTCCCAGACGGTTGGGCAACGACCAAACCGGCCTGCTCGCGAGGTGGAGGCATGGACTCGCGAGCAGGTCCCTGCTCGGCAGCTGGGACCAGTTCCCGAGCAGGAGTCGGCTCTTGAGGCTCTACCTGCTCTCGAGCCTCTTCAGCTGGGGGGCAGCTGGACCCCACCCCATCTGGGGAATTATCTGCAATGTTGATCACTGGTGGCCCAGGTGCGACCACCAGTGAAGGGATAGTAGGCCCAGCTGGGGCCCCCGCCATGCTTGCAGGAAGGGCAGGCTGATCGCTGCCCGCGCGGATGGAAGATTGAGACGGTTCGGCAGGGGTTCTCTTCTGCCTTTTGGAACCTGTGCCCTTCAGACGGGGCAGTAGGCCTCTCTTCTCTCCAGCCTTCGTCATTTCGACTTCTCTTCTGGATATGAGGCCTGCTGCTGCAAGTCGCGAAGGAGATAAGCAAGCCTCGATATGCCTATCTCCGACAGGCACCTTATACACTCGGACGATCTTCTCGTTGATCCCACCCTTCAAATTCGGTTTCCGCAATGCCGGGATACCTGTGAGCACAAATAATGGTCAAACGAAGCAAAACCCTAAAAATTATTCTAAGGAAACTGCACAATACGGGATTGTGTCTACCTTCACAGAAAAACCGGGTCACTCCTGGACCCCTGGAGGAGGCAGACTCCCAGCTCCTGGAAGCATAGAACCACCGCTTCCTCCAGCCGGGATAGTTCGAGGAGGGCTTACCCAACACGAAGTTATCCCGGTGCCAGTAACATAAATAATACCAGCCTTCGCTGGATGGAGCTTTCTTCAGACGGAACATACGGAGGAACTCCTCCGCCGTGAGTTCCCCGTTGCCAGCCTGAGCCCAAAGGGCAAAGGAGCCCAAAACCACCCTCCACCCGTTCACAATGAGTTGCCCAGGGGCAATCTTGTAACACCGTAGTACATCGCGAACAAAGGGATGGAGGGGAAGGCGTACCCCCAGGATGAGCTGGTACTCGTAAAATGCTACGCATCCTGGGGGGGGGGGGGGGGGGGGGGGGGGAGTCGGGTGTTTCTCCACCTCCGGGCAAGCGGAGAGTTACAGAGTCAGGGATTTGGTATCTCTCCCGTAGCTCAGCTAGCCGGTCCTCCGATAAAACGGAAGGATATCCGGCTGCTGTGTATCTCCCCGCCGAAACCCTTGCACTGCTGGAGGCAGAGGACTCCGGAGTGGCATCACCAAGGGGGACAGTAGTCTCGTCAGAGTTCCCAGCCATGGGGAGATGAAAATAAAAGAAGAAGAAAAAGGAAGTATACCGGAAAAAGGAAAGAATGAGCACCGGAAGAGGAAGAAGAATGGAAAGAAAGGATTGCAGGATTCTTTCGAAAAAACTTCTGTAGAAAATCAAAGAAATGGCGGACTCCGTATATTTATAGGCAATCATTCCGCCGTATCTGATGGCACGTGGCAGTCCCTCTTTGGACACAGCGCTCGAGCAGGCACGCCCATTAACTCCTCAAACACGTGGCGAGCGCCCCTTCATTTTCCATCAGCGAAAAGGCTGCGGAAAGCTGGCGCTCATTAATTTCGGCCCATCATGAGGGGTGCCGTTCTCGATGGAGGTAGCGAGCGGTTTCGTGTGACAGTGAGCTAAGTCCTTTCCTTAAGAATTCTTGGCGGCAAGGACTTGGGGGGCATCTGTTATAGGCAAAATGATGGAGATAAGATTTCACGCGGAAATGCCCATAACGTCCATTCGACTCTCGAGATTATATGATCGAGAGTCGAATATTGGATAAGTGCGAGACGTCCATTCGACTCTCGAGATTATATGATCGAGAGTCGAATATTGGATAAGTGCGGGACGTCCATTCGACTCTCGATATTATCTGATCGAGAGTCGAATGTTGGATAGGTACGAGACGACCATTCGACTCTCGAGCTCACCTGATCAGGAGTCATAGATTGAAAAATATGGAGCAGCTATTCGCAAGTCTCGAGTCTTCATAACCGATAGTCAAATACGGCAAAGCTCGATCCGCGAGCAGACCTTCTCACAAGTCGTTGAAAGACGTTACATCCAAAATATGTACTTGGACTCGCGACCACATTTTAAACTGCGAGCAGCTTTCCTACGGGTTGCAACCAGTTCGGAGGCTATGACTCCAACTACGGGCGTCTCCTTCCTTTTCGGAGACCATGACTCCAACTACGGGCGTCTCCTTCCTTTTCGGAGGCTATGACTCCAACTACGGGCGTCTCCTTCCTTTTCGGAGGCTATGACTCCAACTACGGGCGTCTCCTTCCTTTTTGGAGGCTATGACTCCAACTACGGGCGTCTCCTTCCTTTTCGGAGGTCATGACTCCAACTATGGCTTCCAGCGGGATCAGCCGGATTTCAAGGGATTGCCATCTAGGGGCGTGATTGTTGGAATAAGTCATTGGGTTGGATCTGACTAAAAAGATAGGATCTTATCCCACGAAATCAGTGAATTCTCAGTATCGTATGCGACATCAACGGGATTTCGACATCTCACGTAACAGATTGGATTGCTTCAGATCTATATAAAGGGGTGGCTCCATTGAGAGCAGGTACGTACAGATAAAACAATCTTGGTCCCGTTTTGCTTGGCTTCTCTTCTGTGGCCTAACTTAAGCATCGGAGGGCTAACGGCTGGTCCCCAGCCACCCTTATTCGCTGTCTTGCTTCAGGTCTGGTGGTGGAAATCCCTGCTGGAGCGAAGGAGAAAAGCCGGAGGATCTAGTTACAAAATTTGACATTAACACTTTTGTTGGCCAGTCTTGGAATTTGTTGGTTTAGATGTGTCCCAAGATTGTGCACTTTCAGCCAATTCTTCCAGATAATCCCATGCTTCATCAGCTTCCTTATTTATGAACTCCCCATTACACATCATCTCTATAAATTGGCGCATGGATGGAATCAGTCCTTCATAGAAAAAACTTATAATCCGCCAAATTTCATAGCCATGATGTGGGCATGCATTTAATAGGTCCTTGAACCTCTCCCAACATTGGGAAAAGGTTTCATCTTCCTTTTGGGCAAAGTTCATGATAAGGCGCTTAAGCATGTTCGTTTTGTGAGTAGGGAAGAATTTTTTTATAAATTCTCTGTGCATATCATTCCATGACCCAATTGATCTTGGCCTCAATGCATAAAGCCAACCCTTGGCTTTATCCTTAAGAGTGAAAGGGAAGAATTTAAGTCTTACTACATCTTCAGTCACATTTGCAAAGTGCATGGTGGTGATTACTTCATCAAACTCCCTAAGGTGTTGATAGGCACTTTCACTGTCTAGACCATGGAATTTAGGGAGAAGATTGATCACTCCCGGTTTCAAATCCACGTTCCCTGCATTTAGTGGAAATACTATGCATGAGGGAGTGCTCGTTCTTGCAGGTTGCAAGAAATCACGTAAAGTCCTTGGTCGGGGAACATCATCAACCACATTCTCCCCAGTTTCAGTTTGATTTTGGTTCGGGTTAGGTTGATTTGCAGCCATATTTCCAGATAAAATTGGAGAATCTAGCTGTCTCCTAGCACGTGGCTCTCTATCAATTCCTTCTACTATCCCCCCTTCACTTATGAGTCGGTTATTGGAATCCCGAGCCCAATGTGGCATGCAAAACCAAAAATAAGAAACAAAAAGAAAGGAGAATTCTTCCTCCCTTTTCTTTACTCTTCTCTAAGACCGAAGCACAAGGTGTCTTGCAATGGCTAGGCCAGAAGCAAGGATAGAGACCGATTTCTCCTGGTCAATAGGGGTTCAGAGAACTCCCCACCCACTCTTTGAATCTTTTGAGAAAAAATGCAGAAAAAGGAAAAAGAGGAGTAGAGATGAGAAAAGAAATCTCTGAGCACAAGGTGATCCAAGGCGGCTGAGCCGACCAATAGGAATCCAGGTGGCAAAAAGGCCGACCTTTTAGAGATCCAAAAGGAATCTCCACCCACTCTACAAGAGATGAATAGGAATGAATAGGAGAAGGAGAAGAGTAAGGTTTAGAAAGATAGAACCTGATTCGCACTTGAAACTCTTGTATCTTCTTCAGCTTCCTAGAAATCCCTGAAAAGAAAAAAATCAAATAAATAAACTAAGTTAGTTCTAAAAATCTAAAAAAAAATCCTAAATAGATACTAATTTCAGAAATTTGTGAAAACCGTCAAGGTCCCCGGCAACGGCGCCAAAAACTTGTTCGCTTCCCCAAGTGTAGGGTTGCGATGTAGTAATAAACTCGGTAAGACCGAGGTCGATCCACAGGGACTATATAGGATCTCACAAATTCATCCACAAGTGTCTATTGAAGTCTACTAATCAGATTATTGTATAAAGTTGATGTGAGTAACAAAAGCTGAATTAAATCGAGAGTAATTAATTATAAGAAGGTACTAGGGTTTCAAGGATCCACTTGTAGCAATCCTTGATGTTCAATCCGCTGTGGTTTCTTATTCTCTCAACTAGAATCGACATTCCTGTCTGTCTAGTCGGATGATAGAACTGTTAAACCAAACAGTCTGTAATATGTAAGTTCTATGCATAAGATTCACTCAATCTAGGCTGAGCTGAGCATGCTCAATTGCATAGGTCATTCCCCTTTCCTATAGGTCCAGTTCTCAATCATAACCATCCCCAAGTCCTCTCACAAGACAAGGCTAGATTAGGATTTGAACTAGATTAAAATCACCAACACAGTCCTTACATATTCCAGAAAATCAACTAAAATAGAACTTTGGCCTGAAGTCCCTTTATGAAGAGCTTAGTACTAGAGCGCACTCCGATTCCTCGGATCATACAGGTCTATACCGTTGCAAACAAAATAAGAAGATAAGTAATTCATCCAAACATCCATGAGTCATCACAAGACTAAGAAAAATTACTTAAAAACTTGTATAAACTTCAAACCTTAGTTCATAATCATGAATTCCAAACTAAAACCACTTAACTACGAATTAAAACATCTTGGATTCACTACAAGCTTCACCTCTTAGCCCTAGCTAAGAGGTTTAGCTGCTCATGATCCAAGGAAACATGAAACAACTACAAAAGCATGAAAACAGCAAAGCAAACCAAAAGGAGTTGTGAAACTCCAATCTTCACTTCCACAGCCTCCAACCTCGCTTGAACCCTTCTAGGATACCCTAGGAACGATCCCTAGGTGTCCTCTTATAGTCTGGAGGCTCCACAACGTCGGAAGAATCGGGAATTTGCGAAACTCTTACGCAGCGCAGAGAAAATCGGGAAGAAATTAGAATCTTCTAAGTCAGTACACATGGCTGACCGGTCAAGACCGGTCGGACGCCTTCAGCAATTTTCCAGCAACAATGACCGACCGGTCATGACCGGTCGGTCCTCTTCAGTAGTACCCAAACATGCATGGCTGACCGGTCACTGACCGGTCTGGCTTCCTTGGCCGACCGGTCACGACCGGTCAGCTTCATTTCTTCTTATTTTCTTCCTTTCTTTCATCTGCTTTCTTCTCTTCTTTAGTTCTTTCTTTCTTTTCTTCTTTGGTCCTCAAACATTCTTCATCAGAATGATCCCAAGTGAGCTCTTTATGTCTTCAATTGAGTAGAGTCTACCCTCAATCCTGTAGTCACAAAACATGCATTGAATTAGCTTACAAACCATACAAACCTTGCACAATGAGTGATGAATTGGGGTTAGAATATACACAATTAAGAGCTCAACAGGTGGCCACTTTTCGACTAAGAACACAGCTAAAATTATACAATGTGGCTTTTATTGGTCCACCATGTTCAAGGACACATATGATCAGTTTTGTAAGGCTTGTGAGCCTTGTTAGAAATTGGGTGGAATATCCCATGGGAATATGATGCCGCTCAATCCCATCTTAATCATTGAAGTATTTGATTATTGGGGTATCGATTTCATGGGACCATTCCCCTCATCTTTTGATAATTTATATATTTTACTTGTTGTCGACTATGTTTCCAAATGGGTCGAGGCTATTCCATGCCATAACAATGACCATAAAACGATCATTCAATTCTTGAATGAAAACATCTTTTCTAGGTTCAGAACACCTCAGGCCATTATAAGTGATGGAGGGTCTTACTTTTGCAATAGGGCTTTTGAAACTTTAATGATAAAATATGGCATCACGCATAAAGTGAGCACTTCCTATCATCCACCGAAAAAGTGGTCAAGCCGAAATATCAAATAGGGAGATAAAACACATTCTTAAAGAAAAGGTAAACCCAAATCGCAAGGATTCGTCTCTTCGACTAACCAACGCACTCTGGGTTTACCATTCGACTTTTAAAACTCCCATTCGTATGTCACTCTATAGAATTTTCTATGGGAAGGCTTGTCACTTGCCCGTGGAATTGAAACATAGGGCATATTGGGCTATAAAAGGATTAAATTTTGACTCTGACAAAGTTAGTTCACTGCACAAGCTTCAATTAAATGAACTTGCAGAAATCTAGAACGAAGCATATGAGAATTCTTAGATTTACAAGGACAGGATGAAGGTGTTACATGATAAGAACATGCTTCGAAAAACCTTCACAATAAATCAGAAAGTCGTTTTGTACAATTTGAGATTACATCTTTTTCCCGATAAGTTGAGATCTCAATGTACCGGTCCTTTCATTGTTAAAATCGTTTATCTGTATGGGATTGTCGATATAGAGAATCTAACGAATGGTAATATTTTTAAAGTAAATGGTCAACACTTAAAGCCATTTGTCGAGAATTTTGCTTCGAATGATATGTCCATGCCTCTGAAAGATCCTGTTTATTAGGATTGACCTTCTAATCTAGTGGAGGCCTTTTACCTATTTACATTGCTTTCTTAGTATAAATTAGATTAGGTTTATTTTTGTTAGTTTGTTAGTTGTTTTGTGGAGAACTATTTAGAATGTAGAATTGGTGCATCTACTTGATTATCTCTAAGGTATTCTCTTTACTCACTCCTCGTTTATTTTTGTTGATCTCATATGATTTTACATTACATATCTTTTAAATTGAGGACTGAAATTACTGCCGGTAGTCTAACACAACACCTTCGTATGTGCGGAAGCTTAAAGAGCAATTAGAATTATAGCTAAGTCCTATTAGGGGGGGGGGGGGGGGGGGGGTGATTAGGACCTTTTGAAATTCTTTTCGCCTACTTACACAATTTAACACATTAAACTAAGCAAGAACACTTCGGTTTCTAAGCCTAAGTGGGTCCAATCACAAGACTAGCATATGATTTAAGCAATAAACAACTTAGTCTAAGTATGCATAGATAATCAAATGATTTAACTAATCAAGCTCCTAATCTATGTAACCTATGTAGACTTATGAGAATGGATTAATGAGCTCAAGTCTACACTACTTAGTGAAAGTAAATCTTGTGTGTGGATTGTTCACTTCCCCAAGTGTAGGGTTGCGATGTAGTAATAATCTTGGTAAGACCGAGGTCGATCCACAGGGACTTATGTAGGAATTCACAAATACTTCCAATAGCTTCTATTGAAAAGCTAACAACCAGATTTGAGAAGATTGATGTAAATAATAGCTTTGAACTAAACTGAAGATAAACAATTAATAAAAAGGCACTAGGGGTTCAAGGATCCACTTGTAACAATCCTTGATGCTCAATTCACTGTGGTTTCTCACTTTCTCAACTAGAATCGAAATTAAGATCTATCTAGCCGGATGATAGAGCAGTTAAACCAAACAATCTGCCAGTATGTAAGATCAATGTATATGATTCACTCAATGCAAGCTAAGACGAGCATACTCACTTGCATAGGTCAGTCCCAATTCCAATAGACTAAGTTCACAATCATAACCATCATTAAGTCCTGTCACGAGACAAAGCTAGATCATGATTTGAACTTGATTCAAATCACATACACAGTCTCACATAGTACAGAATTTCTAGAAAAGTAGAACTTTGGTAGGAAGTTCCCACATGAAGATCATGAATCTAGAGCGTATTCCGATTCCTCAGATCATACATGTCTAGATTAGTTCACAACAATTAATGAGACTAAGAAAAACTACTTAGAACTTGAATTAAACTTCAAACCATTGTTCATAAACATGAAATCCAATCTTGAAACCAACTTAAACGAATTGAAACATCTTAGATTCACTACAAGCTTCACCTCTTAGCCCTAGCTAAGAGGTTTAGCTGTTCATGATCCAAGGAAACATGAAACAACTAAGAAAAACATAAAAACAACAAACAAACTAGGAGGAGTTGTAGAACTCTATATCCGACTTCCGCCGTCTCCCACCGTGATCAATCCCTTTTAAGATACCCTAGGAACGATCCCTAGGTGTCCTTTTATAGTGGGGAGGCTCCGCAGCATCCGAATCTTCCAGAAATTGCCGTAAGCTTACGCAGTGCGCAGAGAAAATTGGAGCTTGTAGAACACACTTCATTATGTAGATGACCGGTCGCACGACTGGTCTGAGCTACTGGACGAACCGGTCGCGTGACCTGGTCTCAAAAGTGAAAAATCTGTCCAGAGAGTTTTGGGATTTTCCACCCAGAAAATGAATTCAAGGACCGGTCGCATGACCGGTCGTAGCAGTGGACGACCGGTCGCACGATCGGTCTTAGACAGTCTAGTGAGTTGTGGCCTCTGGGCCCGTCTGTTGAGTGATCGGACCAGTCGGACGACCGGTCCTGGGCCTTGGACGACCGGTCTTGGGTGTCTTTTCTTCCTTCTTCTCTTCTTTTCTTTACTTCTTTCTTCCACCCTTTCACACTTGTTCCTTTGATCTTCTTTGCTTCTAAATGGTATCTTTAAGTCTTCAATTGATGCTTTCTCTCTCTCATCCCTACAAATCACAAATTCATGCATTAGATTAGTCTATAACTCATGAAAACCTTGCATAATGAGTGATGAATTGGGGTTAGAATATGCACAACTAAGAGCTCAACATGGATGTGCCTATCTAGTGCCTAGCATACATTCCTATCACGCATTCATAATTAAACAATTAAACATACATTGCTAAGATATCAATGTGCTCAATACAATCACAAATACAAGCATGTATAGTGGTTCGACGTTGGGTCTACTCCACTCCCGGTTCAAGTACTCAACTCCTTTGAGCACACCAGCATTCACTATCGGAGGTTTTAAATGAGGTTCACCTCTCAACCTTTACACAGAGGTTTTCCGTGTTCACCTCTCAACCATAACCAGAGTTTTAGACAAAGGGCTAACTCTCAACTTAAACGGAGTTTTGGACATAGGCTAACTCTCAACCAGAATGAAGTTTTTGGACATAGGCTAACTCTCAACTCGACGCACGTTCACTCCCGTGTCGGAGGCTCCCCCTTGGAGACTTTGTTTAGGTCCGGCAAACGAGCCAACGAGCGCCAAATAGCCCTTAGTCTTTAGGCCGACAAACAAGCCAAGGAACGACCAATGTCCCTAGTTCGAGTTTGACAAACAAACTCTACACTCAACTCCCATAGGGAATTAAGTGGATAGACTCTCAATGAAGACAACTTTACTTGTCGGATTAACCCCTTGTTCACAGCCGCTTCGGGTTGCTTGATCTTTGCTCTCTCGTGCTTCAATCAACTTCCCTTGCTCCCCCGATCGTGTTGCCGTTGCGTTGCCAATGCCTCAGCTACACTTGATCAATCACCTTGTTTGTAATGCCTTTGAGATGCTCAAGATAATAGGAGGGTAGGTTTGAGAACTCTATAACTAATAGAAATGGGTTGCCTAGAGTTACTCACCTTCAACGATCTCATCTTAGAGATTTGGATAAGGATATGACTATCAAGGAAGATCAAACTCTAGAGATCAAGAGGGGATGAAGGTCATCTTCTTCATGAGCTTGGAATGCTCCAATCTTGTGTTAAAGCACAAGGAAGATGCCTTGCATAGGTTAGGAATGAGCCTCCAATGGTCTTCAACAAAGGTTGCTTCACTCCTCACAAAATTCATCTTCTTGCCCCTCAATATGAGCCAAGCCCCTTTATATAAAGGTTTACAACGAACTAAAAAGGGGCAAAAAAATGCTACTATTGACCTGTCTCGACTGGTCAAGACTGTTCGGCCAACGGCCAGTCAAGACAGAAGGTTTGCTGTCTGGAGGGGGGGTTTGCTTGACCAGTCAAGACCGGTCAGACCAGACCTGCCGACCAGTTGGCCTAATGTCTGGAATGGGTCCGTCCGACCGGTTGGCCCAATCCAGCTAACGGGTCACGATCGGTCGGACATGCCTGGGTTTAGCTTATTGTTTTGCTGACCCACTCTTTCACTACCTAATCTCTATGGCCATAGTATGGGTAATCTTTTGGGACACCTAGGGCCAATCTATGATGACTAAAGGTTTTTGTAATATGGTCAAGGTCATCAAGAGGTTAAGGGTTTGGTTTTGGTCAAGGTTAAGGCACACCAAGGCATCACTTATACCTGTTTCTTCTTCCTTGATGCAGTAGGGCCACTTGAGTCTTCGATCTTCGTCTTCATTAAGTTCAACCGACACTTGACTTACTGACCTAAGTGATTGACAAACAAGGTGCACTAGTATGCCATAGAAAAGTGCACTAACAATCTCCCCCTTTGTTAATTAC